>JAGDQP010033451.1:0-20653 GCA_022664845.1 Lepisma saccharinum | reverse complement strand
CTTCAAAATTATGGCCGCTAGCGTGTTAATATATATATATATATATATACTTACATATCGTATCGATCTCAATAGGTATATTCTTCTTCCAAATCTACCTAAAATTCACTGTTCTTCTTGTATACTGAATTTCATTTTTGGAGTGCTTTTGACTTAATAATACCTATTTCAAATTGCAGAGGAGTCTGGAAACTCCAAATGGGGTGGGGTGGGTCCTATAGAACTTACTTACCCTCTTTGTATGTTCACAAGAAGAGAAATAAACGTTTCTTTCTTTTTTATCAATTCTTTTGTTAAACAGCAGAAAGTTTAATACAAGAACTTGAAGGAGACACTTCCATTTATAAATCTGTCAACCTGTTAAAGTGAGAAAAAATATAATTGCATGTTAGACTAATGTTTGATAGGTGTTTAAGTGTTCTTGCCATCTGTCCCCCTTCATCTTTCCATTCAATCTTCTAAGATTACTTTCTCTCCAATGAGACAGAAAGGGCGTATTTCTGATGCGTGTGTGTGGTAACCCCTAAAGTAGATACAGGTGGGAAATTCCCATGGCAAACTGATGGATATGTGTTTACACTGTATTGAGTTATCGAGCGCTATCAGGCATCGACACCTTTATTTTTCTGTCACACTGTCTGTGTAATAGTAAAGAGTATGATTAAGACGTTTGCATCAAGCGCATACACTGGTGATGATATTGAGGGGAGGGGACGAATAATACCCGATTTACATACATAGTTTAGTACCTAGCTTTGCCCAGAGAGGAGATATGAAAGTAATGAAGTTTAAGCATTTTATTATTGTTACTTCTATTCTTACTACTACTACTACTGCAACCCTTATGCCTACTGCTACTACTAGCACTACCAGTGTTTCAAATACTAGAATTACTACTTGAACTATTTCTACTACTGTTACTACGACTACTATTTATTAACTTAGCGTGTCTAAAAGCTTGAGGGTAGTGTTGAAACATGATCTTTCTATGGCCTAAGGCTTAGATGCCTAAAGTCCATAAATAAAATTCTAGTTCAAATTATTTTTCTTTAATTAAAGACTGAAAATGGAAAACGGTGTAAATCCATAAACGGAACTCCAGTTCACTGTGCTCCTAGACATTTATCATTGCGACATCTTCTGTCGCGATTTTTTATTAATTGCAATTGTCCAAGCACTTCTAGTGTTTTCCAGGTTGTCAGTTTTGAAACTTAACACATCTTAACATAGTAAACGCGATTATTGGATATTTTCCATTTCAAGTCCTCAATTTGTTTTTTCAAGTTTGGCTGGAATGAGTTCAACCGTCCTAATATGATGGGCGAATTTTTGTTTAATATTTGATCTAGTTACCATGGAAACTGTAATTAGTGTAAAGAATTTGATATGGCTTAAAAACTGTATGATACCTTTTATCACCATGCAAAGTTTGGTTCGGAAATCGATACGAATCTGAGTTCGTTTCGGAGTGTCAATCTGAGAACTATGGGAAAGTTTAAAGTAATGTTTTAATACGCATACTATGTTGATGACGTAATCCGATAAGAAAGTCGCGCAAAGTTTCTTGGAATTTGTTGTAACGGTATGAATGTTTATTACGAAATTACGAAATTGAATTTTATTATGGCTGTTACGAAACTTTGGCTCAAACCTCCAAACAGATAAATATATATATGATAGATTGTGATGACATTACAGAATATTTTTTCTGGTTAATATTTACCACACCTTATCATATATTGAAACACATTAATTTGAAATAATATCTTATCAAAGGGAAACTAGTGTACGAGTTGAAAAAGATGCGCTGAATAACATCCAATGACAACATATGAGTAAAGTGTAGTGTAAATACAAATGGAGAGAATCATAATATCAATTACTTGCAGTTAATGAATAAATTTGCGGATATAGAACAATAATGTTGATTGCAATGTTCTTTAATTGTTCATACAAGCTTTAGATAGTTTTCTGATATGTCCACTATATTACAGAATATGCGACAGAAGAAAATAGATTGGGTATATGTCTTCTTGCTATTTGAGTTGTACCAACGTAAACATTAGGTATTTAAGACCATTTGCTGAACAAATTATTTTCCTAATTCAACGGTAGAAATTATTTCCTACCAAAAGTTATTAATGTATAATATACTGTAATAAAAAAAATTGAAGAAGAAAGAGAGTTGATAAGAAAAAAGGTGTTTGAATAGACCTCTAATAATCATAAAAATATTTATTGAATATTTTAGAAAAATTGTTTCCTTTAACTTCATACGAGCCAAAAGTGAGTCAGAAATAATCAATGCTTGTAAACATATCTTTAACTGTACCAGAATTTACTAGTGATAACCAATTCATTATGAGCACTTGATCTGGTAGAGGCATAATTCTCAGACTACTGAGATTCCAGGTTCAAATGCAGTGCATGTGTGAATGTGAGTCTCTATTCGTTCAAAGTTTAGTGTGAGTCTACTAACATTTAAATTCGGATCAATTAATATGTCTAGATATTTGCAGCTCCCAATAAATGGTATTATCTGATTATTCAGTTAAAGCAAAGGATCGTTCTCTGTTAAGCTGTGTGTATGAAGGATGATAATTTTCCTTTTATTAATGTTCAAATTCATTCAATTTACAGTGTCTACACCAACTAACGTCAAAATAGAAGGAGGTAAATATCTAAAGCCCTTTCGTCTTCGCAACAGGTAAGACGTTACACAAGCTTGACATTTCAAAGCAATGATCTTAGAATCTTCCAAAAAGTTATAACACTTGTTTTACACCTAAGAATTAATTTGCTCGACAGAGTTTACAATGAAGTTGATACATGTTCTCTATGAATAATGCCTGTACAGTAAAATATTTGGGCCCGCAAGTCCACTCAGGCGGGACTTCTGGGCCACTTTCTTCCTTTGGTAAAATAAATATTATTTGCGAATTGTTTTAAGTGTGTGTGTTTATCGAATCTGAGACTACACCGCGACATCCCGGACTGTACCAGGCTCCTATCCTGGTATCCTATCCCCCAGTAAGGCAAAGTGCACGTAATTTAGAAAATCAGATATTAAGTTCATTGGAATAAGGTCTAAATATAAATTTAAATTGAGGATCAATTTGATTTGAATTTAATAACAGAAATACCAAGCAAGGGCTTATTGAAAATGCTTAGGAATGTGAGCAAATAAATATTTATGTTGTGTATATGATAAATAGTGTATACAGGAATTATAGTGGTTTACGAAGGTTTGATATATTCTTTCCATTTTGCTTCTAAGGACGATTTTGTCATATAATTAGATGTTAGTACTTATATTTCTTGTATTCTTCCGTGGAGAAGTTTGTTAGTATTACTTATTGTTGTATGTAGTGTTTGCCATGCATTTTTATTTATATTCAGTAATTGTATCATTTGAATTTGAATTGTCGATTATTAAGTAAAATTATGTTTTTGTTTCTGATATTTTCCAAATAGATTATTCTTTAGTTAAAGTTGCCGAGTCATTCAATAGAAAATACCAAAGTAAGAAAGTATTTAAATCAAATTCAATAAATTCATTTTTCTCAAAGCAATAATGTGGGTTTATTTTATTGACTCTAGAAGGTCTAACCAATATCAACCAATTCAAAATAGAATTTCTCTAAAGGCAATCTTTAGATTTGTTTAAACAAAATCTGGCTATGAAACTCAAAACATTCAGTATGTTTATTTCCTTTAAACAACATTTAAATCTTTCCACACTTTACTTACTTCTCAGTTCATTACTATATTTAATCTTGAACTTCCGTTCTCCATATTGTTACAGCCGCCTACGCCGTCTTGTTACTTAAGAGGAAACAATTAATTGACAATCATATATATATATTGAAGTGTTAAAATCAAATTAATTGAAAAGTGTAACAAAGATGCGTAAGTTACTTGATTTTGTGCTTATTTTAAAGGAAAAGGTGTATTTTCGTATTCCTATGTTAGATTAGTTCGTAGCTTATTTTGTGTCATAGCTTCAAGTTAGCAAAGATCTCGCCAGATATGTTAGCTTTTAGCCTCTTCAGTTTTCTTAGATTTTCTTGCATCTCAGTCACAAAGTAAGACAAGGCTAGTAACACAAAGTTAATTCTTGTTAGTAAACTCTTCTTGTTGGTTGAGCCACACCTCAAGTATGTGAAAAAAAAAGCTGAAACAGGAACTTTGCTCTGGTTATATGCTCAGGTTTCAGAGGGCTGCGGACAGACCGCGTCAAGTTCTTCTACAGTCAACACCTTCAATAGTCTTCGCGTAATCGCCACGATGTAGCGGGCAACAACAGGAGGGCACTCCGGAAGACGAGCCGAGGTCCCTCCAAGTGACAGAATCACTATCCAACGACAATTTATACGTTCTTTCTTCCATTATTAAGAACGATTTAAACTAGCAATTTCGAATATATATTAACTTCTGCGAACGACATAGTGTAATGAAAACATGATATTTTGCATGTTGTTCGTTTTATTTTTTTATGTAATGTATGATCCGTAAAGCATCGATGTTCCGGAAACTAATGCTGGCAATGTTAACTTCGGAATTCTCGTACTTTTGTCTTCGTAAAGCTACATTTGTATAAGGCAGTGGTTCCCAAAAGGTGGTCCGCGAACCCCTGGGGGTCCGCGGGAGGTCACCAAGGGGTTCGCGACGTATTGTTGGGAAATTTGGTTTTGTCTTAAACTAGCCGTCATAAGACATAATTGTATTAATTTTAAAAAATCAAATCGTAATTTTTCTTAACACATTGGGGACGGGCACCAGAATCTTCCTTAGTACGTTGGTCATGTTTGTGCACCGACCCCGGAAATTTCAATTTTCGGCGAACCTTGGACGGAAATGGCCTTAAGTTTAAGGTATTGTCCGTATGTCAATGCTGAATTATCTGAAACGCAGCGTTTAATAGAATGTTTGAATGTGCCACTAGTGAATTTATTTTGTTCCTACCTTTGTTTTCCCCTTTCTAGCAGACCCTTACAAATGTCTTGAATTTTTATCCCTCCACAATTCTTGTTAAACAAACGAATTTACATTATTCTCAAATTATTACTAAATGCAAAAGAATCTCCTAAAATTCTACAACGGACTGACGAACGATAAATAAAATGAAGAAAATTATTGTTACGTATTGTGCAATGGACACGAGATACATAAGATATTCATTCTTAGGGTTACCAGACTTACCTTTTAAGAGTAGATGTAGGCCCTACTCTTTTTTCCCAAGTCTGCCAATGTACAAAGTTAACGCGTGACATTATACTGCTAATGCAGTTTAGTTTACTAAAATTTGGAATTCCAGGATTTTGATTATATAAATAGGAATTATTTATTAGTATTACTGCTATTAATTATTGATGTTTATAGCTAGTATTAAATGTGATCTGTCGTCATTGCAAAATGTAGATGTAGGCTTATTTCTTTTCATTTTTTCTACTTTTACAATCTGGTAATCCTATTCATTCTGCAAGATTTATCTCCGCAGAGGGAACTGTTTTGAGAAGTACTACCACTCTCTCAAACAATGCTGGCAATAGTGGTAAATGTAATGTTAAATGTAAACTTCTTAAAAGTGTTTAGTTCGATTGTTATGAATGTTGAAAGTAATATAAAATTGCTCTGACGCACCAAACACCATTTCGTTCGTGGCAGTGGATTTTTTGTCAAGTGTGCGCCGTGTGGTTTAAAATAGTTTATAAATGTTTATTTTTATCGGACAACGTATCAAATGCTGTACTGCAAAATGGACCGTTGGTTAAAAAGTGGTTCCTTAAAACGAGGTAGGCCTACGCCTACAGACCAAGAGAAAAAGGACGAAATAGATGGTCGAAGTAAAATTCAGGTGAGTTCGTGTGAACCCAACCCTTCTACAAGCAGCGTTAGGCCTACAATTAAAATTAGGAAGTACAATTCAGATTATTTGGAGAATGATTCTCATATGCCGGAACTGAGGAGAACCCAAAACCTCAGTGTGTTGTTTGCTTTGAAGTCCTCTCCAATGAAAGCATGAAGCCTGCAAGACTTCGTAGGCATTTCGAGACAAAGCACCCGGAGTACAAAGACAAGTCACTAGATTTTTTAAAAATAAAATTGGGAGAACTGAAAAACTCCAAAAAAAAGCGATGGCCTTGCATACTGGTGCAAATGTGAATGAAAATGCAACCCTTGCCTCTTATAAGGTTTCTCAGCTTGTAGCAAAATGTGTCAAAGCTCATACTGTTGCTGAAGAGCTTATTCTACCGGCAGCTGTAATACTGTGCAAAAGACTGTTGGGTGATGCACCCGCTCAACTAGTCAGTAGTGTCAAGCTTTCCAACAATACTATACAAAGGAGAATAACTGATATAGCAAGTAATATTGAAGAAACATTGCTGACCAAGCTTAGTATGTGTGACATGTTTGCTCTGCAATTGGATGAGAGCAGAGACATATAGAAAAAAAGCAATAATACTAGTTTTTGTTCGTTATGTATGGAAAGACTAGTTATTTGAAGACTTCCTTTTTTCTGGTGAACTTCTTCATACAACAGCAGACTATATTTTCTCTTCATTAAAAGATTTTTTTTAATAAACATGACATTTCATGAAGAACATGTGTGGGTTTATCAACAGATGGTGGAAAATACATGTCTGGACACACAACAGGACTTCGAGCACGTATTCAAGTAATAGCTCCTAACATGAAATGGACTCATTGTTGCATCCATCGAGAAGCTTTAGTAGCCAAAAGATTGCCTGAAATGTTGCAAAAGACGCTCAATGAAGTTGTACAAATTATAAACTACATAAAAATCCACCTCTTCAATCCAGATTGTTTTCCTTGCTATGCAAAGAGATGGGCAGTGAACATGAGCAGCTTCTTATTCATGCTGAAATGCGTTGGCACTCTCGAGGTAAAATCTTGACAAGGTTTTTTGAGCTTAGAGACGTGGTCCCAATCTTCCTTATCGACAGCAAGTACGTTGATTTTCTCAATGACTTTTCTTGGCTGTGCATGACCGCCTACCTAGTTGATGTGTTTGAACAATTGAATCTTTTGAAATTAAGTTTACAAGGAAACGACGTACACATGTTCCAAGTTGAAGACAAAGTCAGTGCTATGGTAAAGAAGTGTGAGATCTGGGCAGTAAGAATCTATAAAGAATCTTTTACGAATTTTCCTACTTTGAAACAGTTCTTGGAATCTTCTGATGAAACTTTGCCTCACCGGGTAAATGAAAAAATGATCTAGCATCTTCGTAGTTTAGCCACCACTTTTAGGGAATATTTTCCCGAGCCCAAACCCGATGACTGGTGGATTCGAAATCCGTTTAGCTGTGTCGAAATAGACAAAATTCGTAACCTCTCAGATGAGGAACAGGATCAACTTGTAGAGTTATCGTGCTGTAGTTCCATGAAAAGTGCTTTTAGCGATGGAAAACTAGCCAACTTTTGGTTAACTGCTCATAAGGACTTCAGAGAACTTGGTGAGAAGGCACTGAAACATCTCGTTCCTTTCGCAACCACATATCGGTGTGAAGAAGCTTTCTCAACCTTTGTTATATGAAAAACAAGTACAGAAATCGGCTTGACATGCAGTATGATTTCAGAGTAAAAGTGTCAAGTATCGAACCTAACTTTTCATTAGTAATGAACTCTAAGAAAAGATTCCACTTATCGCACTAAGAATTAAAACGGTTCGATTTGCCTTTTTCATAAAGTACATATGTGCCTCCCAAGTGTAATCCTAGCGTCAAACTTTAAATATTGTACGTATAATAAAACATCATTACTTGTAATGTTGGCTTGTACTGTATGACTGTTTTATTTTGTGACCGGTCGCAACCTTACGAAACACCAGACTAAATTAATAAAAATAAAAAAGATTATGTTTAGGTAAGTAAATAATAATGTTCAATTCAGTAAGCGCTTATTAGAATTTTAATTTATGACTTGAAATCGATTTGGGAATTTAGGGGGTCCGCGACATGTTGGCGAAGGTATGAAGGGGTCCTCGAAAAAAGGTTATTGGGAACCACTGGTATAAGGTATGTAGGATTATTGTTGTACCATTTTCTTACTACTAGTGTGTAATCTGCCCTTGGGTACTGTGCTTCTTTCTTAAATATTGATATCTTGAATTAAATCTAGTGCATGCGAGTAGTAACGCATCAGAGCGCCAAGGGTCTTTCTTTGAATGATGTTCTAAGTTCCTTGAAAGTAAACTTACGCTATATGCAATGTCAGACCTCATTCCTCACATTAAACACATTAGGCATCCTACAGCATTGCGATAAGGATAGGTGTCATTCCCATCTTCTTCTTGTTCAGTGTTTTCTTCCTTCAGGATTGGAGTAGACACTGTTCTGCATGAATCGAAATGAAACGTTTTTAAGTTTCCTCGTATACGCTCTTTGATCTATCTCTATACTTTCATCGTTGTTTCTTCGTATTTTTATACCAAGAAAATAAGTGGCTTCTTGCACTAAAACTTTGAACTCTTTCTTTAATTCTTCCAAAAGTTGTCTAACCTCTTCTTGATTGTTAAAATGCAATTAATCCGTCATCCACGTAGAGTGCAATTAGGATTTTACTTCCATTACTTTCCCTGACAAAAAGAAATGGACCCGCTTCACTTTTCTTAAATTTTGTTTCAGTAAAATCTCACCAAAGCGTTTATTTCAACAACGTGGAGCTTGTTTCAACCTATACAAACTTCTTTTCAGTTTACAAACTTTTTCCGATCCGTCTTCATATCCTTAAGGTTGCTTTATGTATATTTTTTCATCAAGTTCTCCATAAAGGAAGGCTGTTGATACACGCAATTGCAAAAGATATAGACCTTATTCGCTGCAACGCTTAAACCTTTTAGTGCCTAATTTATCGTCAGAACTAAACGTTTCTTTATAGTCAATACCTTTCTTTTGATTAAAACCTTTGGCAAATAATCTTGCCTTGTACTTGTCTATACTACGATCTGGGTTACAGTTTACTTTGTATACCCACTTACAAGGGATTACCTTCTTTCCTTTTGGTAACATAACTAAATCCCGTGTTTCGTTTTCTTGTAAGGATTATATTTCACTGTCCATTGCTCTTTTCCATTCTAAACTATCATTACTTTGTACTGCGTCTTCATAAGTAGTCGGATAGTCAATCTCTTCTGTAGACACGTCATAATCATCAAACCTGACTGGTTTCTTCAACCTTGTTCGATCTCTTAAAGTTCTTTGATTATTTGTGAGTTCCTATTCATGGATATGACTGGGACTTCGTGATGAAACAATTTCTTCTTTTATTTCAGGCTGAATTGAAGATTCTTTTCTATAGGTTGTTCAAATGAAGGTTTTCTCTATTTCTAATTTAAACTTCTTCTTTCAAGGTTTCCTCATTCATATGTTCTTGAAAAATTACGTCTCTGGAAATTACAAGCTACTTCTTCATTTATCCATATTCAGTATGCCTCATCTGAATTATATCCAATCAGATATCCTTGTACAGCTTTTCAATCAATGTTTCTTTTTTCTGAACTGGAATGTGTGCAAAACATTTTCATCCTATCTGTCTCATATGATTGATTCTAGGTTTCTTTTTCTTCCATAATTCATAAGGACTAATTCCTTTTAGAGACGATTTACCTGTCATATTAAGAATGTAAATAGCAGTAAAAATCATTTCTGCCAATAAAGCATCTGGAAATTGTCCTTCTTTATTCGAATATAGAAAAGTTCGCACCATTTTAACAATCATACCCATTTCTCTCTCACTTTCACCATTTTTTTGTGGTGTATGGTGCTGTAAATATCTGATGAATGCCTTGTTCTTTCAGTATCTGTCGAACTTCTGCATTGTCAAATTCACCAATAATATCACTGAGAAATTCCTTGATTACGTGTCCTTCTGCTTTGACATTTGCAAGTACTTCTTTCAGAGCATCTTTTACTTTTGACTTTTGATGTAAAAATAGACCGTATCTGTATTTCGAATAATTCTACTTATATTTCTTAAATGATTCTGTAAATGGACCACAGACATCGGCTGTCATCAATTCTCCTACAGCTGATGATGGTTTGTTTCCTACTTGTAAAAGGTAACGTGTGAGATTTACCATATACACATGACTCACATAATGTGTTATCTTCTTTAACACAAATGATTAATTTTTTCCTCATTACTTCTTTAATATGTTTCCTATCCTGATGACCCCAACTTGAATGATATAATTGTAATAGATCCTTATCAGGCATTACCACATTAATTTGTACTTATCACATCTTCTACTTTTACTTGTTCAAACTGTGCTTTGAAAAATGTGCCTTGTATCTTTCTCGTACCATGCACAATAGGTTCATCACCTACAGCTAACCAATATTCTTTCACTGAAGATGTAAATTATTGATTTCTGTCTTGTGCTGCTAGAACAGAAAATAAATTCTTGCTTATTCTCAGAACGTACCATACATCATTAAATACTAATTCTATAGTTTTGCCTTTACTAACTAAAGGTAGACCTTACCTTTATATCACCATTCCCTACTGCAAAGAGTTTATCGTTTCCTGCTGCTTTAATGCTGCATGGATTAGCAAACTTTTGAAATTTGATGAACAGATCTGGTTTGTTAGTAATGTGTCTCGTAGCACCATTGTCAATCCACCATGCATTTGGATCGTTTTCTTCTACAGAATACAATTCATCTACTGAACTTACCAGCGTCAATCGGGTTTTTCCTGACTGTAAAATTTGTTGACTTTTCTTGGATTGTTTCCATCATTTATCCATTTTTACAGGAATTTAACCAATGACCTTTAAGTTGGCAGTAATGGCAGATGTCATTCTTTCTTTACCTCTTTTTTAGATTTTGTTTGGTTTGACCAACGGCTAAAAGCTTCTTGAGATGATATTTTACTTTTATACTTAACTTCTGTATCTTGCACTAAGTTTCTCTCAAACATGTATAGCTGTGAACTCAGCTCATCAAACATACGCTGCTCGTCTTTAGTAAGTAACATCCAACTTGATTTGAAGGTTTCGAAGCTACTTGGGAGTATTTGTAAAATTTTACGAACAAACAACATATCCGGTAATAAAGTATGTTCCTTCTCTTTAAGACCATTGTTCAGCTCCATCCAGAGAATCTTCAGTTTAGCAATATGCATAAATACGTCTTCACTCTCATTCCATATAAATGCAAAGAAGTCCATGCAAATCTTGAATAACTGACCTTTTCGCTTCGATCAATTGTTTTAAGGTAAGCCACATTTCTTCTGCGGTTTCCTTTTCCATTATCTTTTGATGTGCGTCATCAGTTACAGCACTAGTAATAATCGACTTTGCATAACTGTTTGCCTTCTGATAAATTTCAGCTATCTCTTTGAATTTCTTGCTTTGAGTATCTGAGGGTGTTTCTTCTAAAGGTTCAGGTTTACGTAACTTACCATCTATGACCTCTAGCGTCCATTCATAATACTCCAATAAATCTTGTATTTTCCTCCTCCAAATGGGCCAATCTTTCTCACTTGTTAAGCGTTTAATATTCTTCAATAACTTCATTCTTGACTAACAGCGAGTAGACCCTTTGAAGTTAACTGTATTCCTAGTATTGAAAACTTATACAGTTTCTGAAAACTTAGCGAAATTCGAAAACATAACGTGGTTATAATCCACTTATCTCTGTACATAACTAATACTACCTAAGAAAAGTTTTAAACTTTACAAGTACTGTAGAGAACTGTTATCTACACTTTTCAGACGTACTTGTCTTTGCTTCAGAATGAACAGGCATCCTACACTTACTGTCCTGAAAGTTAGTAGACACTTCTTACTTATAGAAAAGCACACCTGATAACATCTGAGTTTGTGAAAATACTGTTTGTCAAAAGTTCCTAAACTAAACAAATACAGAGTAAACTTCCCAAAATGTACTTTACTAAACTTCTGAAAGCACATACGTAGCCTAACGCACTGTTCTGGATAAACCTACTTGGCTACTGCAAACTGCACTGAAGCCGACTTGGCTACTAAGAAGTTCACTGTATTTTGTGAAATCACTCAAAGTACGAAGTAATACTTCTAGCACTCTAGTAACGCTATTCTTAGACATTTGTGGAAGTTTTTTGAGCACCACTAAAAACCATCTAGAGGCAATCTGGGAGCCACTAAGCGTTATCTGGGCCCATAACCAGTAAATACGTTGGAAATTTGAGTGTTGCTTTTCTTTAAAGAACGAGTCGCTAATGCCGAAGGTATGTGAATATAGTTCACGATAGTTAACAGAGGCACCGCAGCATATAACACACAACAAATGGCGTCTATATCTATAACTAAATAGGTTCGTCTTACCTCTATTTCCTTGTAGTTTCCTCTAGAATCCAGTAAACACCTACTTTGTTCACCATCTGGGAATTTACTACGATTGGAACTGCTACCTGCTTGTTGCGTGTTTTGACTCCTGTTCTGGTTCTAGAAAATAACCATGTGTATCAAATGAGCGAGCGTATGCAGAACGTTCGTCCTGTGTACAGATCTGCTTGTGTTATTCTCCACACAAATTCACTGTACATATAAAACAATAAGTCATTCACTATAATGTTAACACACGCATTTCCTAATATAAGTCCAATCTTCTATTAGACTCCTATTTCAATTTGGCACACCAGTCCTCTTGACTGTATGACGATCAGGCAATTTCTGTTCTACACGAACCTCAAATCACTTCACTTCCTGTATACGTCACTTACACAAATTTACTATTACACACACACTAGAGGGAGTTCCAGTCACAGTCGCTGTCTCTCAGCATGTGATGTAATCACACGTAGACGAAAACGTGGAAACAAACTAGCACATAAACCAACACTATATGCAACAATTCTAACCTTTTTATAGAAATGAATAGCCCTGGACATGTAAGGCACGCTATCAAAGTAGCTAGACGTAGAGATATTTCCAAAGGTCATGCACCTCAAATAAACAAAGTTAAATGATCTAATCAAATAGTATTAAAAGGCCAGAAATGATCTAATCAAATAGTATTAAAAGGCCAGAAATGATCTAATCAAATAGTATTAAAAGGCCAGAAATTCTAAATAAATCTAAAACACTCCTGCGCCTCGCGGGACTAGATTTAAATGGCATTTCTCAGTATTGACGTGGAAAGGCCTATAAAGTAAAATAATCTGTCGAAAATTATTCTAACAAATGCATGAAGTGGCCCAGGTCACGAACCTTCTCTTCGTCGCAGCTATATCTCTAACAGGTAGCTGGAGGATTGTATCTCTTCTGTTAAATAATTTTTCCGTTAATCCGTTAAATTGTCAAAATAGAGCTTTGTCCCCTAAGTTTAAAGGAGAGCGAAATCAATTACCATCAAGTTGCCAGAAATAATAAGATGGGTTAAATGACAAGACTCTAACTTCATTCACGAAAGATTTAAAGCTACGATTATAAGAACGGAAAATAAAAATGCTCACGCTGTAACCTCTTTTTCGTATTTGTAAATGATCCATTTCCTAGTTTATTCGTATAACCTAAATATATATTCTTAACTGTACAGGTGGCTATCGTTTAACCTAATAACATAATCCCTGAGGTTAAGCACCGCCAAAAGAGGTAAAAACGTTTTTCTACGGATATCATCTATGTTATTTATGGTTTATTACTTTCCATTATCGAAGTGTATGATATGCATGCTGCACGACGGTTTAGTACAGTGGGTTGCATAAGTTTCCAGGCAAACTGCGGAATATTTGGGAAGTGTTTTACAATCGACGGTTAAGCTTTTGGTCAGGGCTAAGTTGAGGTCAAGTCTCATTTTGCGTACTCTCATTGGCCAAAATATGACTTGGGCTCAACTTAGCCCTGCCCAGAAGCTTAGCCGTCGATTGTAGAACTGACCCTTAATCGAATAAAACATTTTAACAAGTATTCTTGTCAATAGGACAAGGAGTGAAGCACTTACGTTCATCCGAAATTCTCAACTAGCTGATCAGTAAAGTAATTGATGTCTGCATTGAATCCCGAAAACGTATTCCATACATCAGGGTCTAGTACCAAGCACTTCCGTACAAATGCTTCTTCCCAGATTTAAGTCATGTTGCTAATGTGTTCGTAGAGCTATGCTAGGTTTGCGCTGTGCTATGTGGCCAAGATTAATGTTGTTAGTCAAAAGTCTATTCTCTACCTGTTAAAATTCTCCTCTGGATAGAGGCGAGTGTCGTCCGAAGCACCCAAGAAAACCAAACTGAGCTATTTTGGGAAATATCTAATTCATCCTTTGCAAAACCTTTCAAGCCACAAGCACGAATCATTGTGGCCAAACGCAGCGCAACAGTATAGAAGTAGACATTTTCCTAAATCTGTTAACTATTCTACACATATTTCAGAAGTTCCTATCAGTCCACATTTTGAAGCATAAGTAAAGCAGTCATTTTCATTTTACATCATAAATCAAGATTTTTTCAAACGATGTCAACATAAAGACAATTAATATCAATGTGTCGCCTATCACGTAAGTATTTTGATCCAAGATTCTGAATCAAATAGTTCCTGATTATGTTCTTTCAATTACTCTTTTACTTATATCAGTTTCTTTGTGAATGGTTTCTTTGCCATTAAATATGTGTCCATCAACTGATTTTAATATGTTGAGACGACACCGAAGCATCTCCTCTGAGAATGGCAGTAGAAATCTGATTTTGTGAGTCCGTAGGAAGAGTAAGTGTAATTGCGATGGTTGCCCATTGAGTTATGCTGTTTGTGAATTCATTAAGTTTGTCATTGAATACATGCTCTATTTTTTTGCGAATATTAAGTCTTCTGTGCGTGTGTTTTGTTTGCTTTTGAATTGTGCATCATAATATGGAATATCTTCATTAATCCGGAAAATCCTTGTCGGTAATTTGTGCTTTCCCTGCTTAGGTTTTAGAGGGCAGTTGGAAACCGCGGTACGATGCTTCTGCCTACGGCATGTAGCACAATAGTTCTTATTGGGTAGGATAGGGCACTTGAAACATTGATGGCATTCTCCGCATTTGTAAGAATGTGGTTTGCTTGTGCATTTTAGTTTGTCATGATATAGCATGCAGCTTCGACAAAGCATCGGTCTGGCTGTAGTCTTTCATTCCTCCACCTTATATCTGCTGAAACCTACTGTAATTCCATTTGGCAGTAAGTGACTCACCAATGTGGGATCTTTGGTGAAAATCTAACCAAAGAAAGTGGGCCTCTGTCATTTCGAATGCTGGTGCATTAGTGATTGTAAGTTTGTTTTTCTTCAAATATTTTTTTTATATCTTCTATTTTAATAACATAAGTAAATCTAGTAGTAGTTGTTGCTTTATTTGATTTAATAACCTTTTATCATATTCAATTATCTTAGCTTTTTGTCCAAAATCTGTATCTTTAAAACTTTGTAGGAATTTTGATTTGCTTTGTTTGTTTGCAAATGAATTCTTATACCGGAGTTTATTTCAATGGGGGAAAATCGTTAGTTCCATTCCTGGTATCTTTTCTATTATAAATTATTGTAAGGATAAAGGATTCGTTAGTTCCTACCTTTTTTTTTATAATTACATATTCTTGGTCTGCTAAGTCTATGTTTTCTACTTCTGTGGGAGTCCCGTGATTTATGTGTGAAGAAGTTTTAGGTTTCTCTTTACTGTTAAAAGGTTCTTTATCAGGAGAAGCTCTGGTTGTGAATAAGTTTTTTTGCTTTATTGTTATAGATTATGGCTTTAGGACCAAATTCAGATGCTTGAAAGATATTAGGAAACTTTATTTCGTCCTATTTATCGGTCAATTATATTTGGGTTCCTGCAATGCCAGCGTCTTGATCAATTATATACAGTGTTGTCAGGTTCCCGTTGGAATATTTCCCTCAAAATACTAAACAATCCCGTTTCTTGTAAAAATTCTAAGTTTTCCTTAAAAACTAATGGATATTTTTAATAAAATGTTTCAATAAATGCAACAAAATTTTTCGATTTTTACTTTTTTCCCTTTCACCTTTTCTGGCCCAGATTTTCCCGTTTTCCGAGAAATTTCCCTCCACCTGATAACGCTGATTATATATCCTGAGTTGTGTGGTTTACTCATAATGAGATCAAGGAGGGAAGCAAGGAGGGATTGAGGATTATTTAGAAGGTCATTGTTTATATACTATATTTGTAGGATATTCTGAAAGGAAGGATTTATTTTGTTTGTCTGTTTGGTCAAAAAGAAATAATATTGTAAACAAAAGTTTACAGAAGATCTTGCAGTTGATAATGCTTCTACGATTTTCTTCTTCAACAGAATAGTGCAAGGCGCTAAAAGAAAGAAACGATCCCTTGCTTATAAAATGTGAAAGAAAATTTGTTAAACTTGTTAGCGATAAGATTAAAACTTCCTGTAATGCATAACAAGATTAATCGTTTGAATGTATTGCCATCTACAAGGGAGAAAGTATCATTGTAATTTCTTCAGAAATGCTAGCAGATCGTAATGTTCCGAAGTTCATAGAATCTTATTTTCTAAACAGTTACACTGCTAGATATTGTCTTTCAGCTTAATAAAACAAAAGAGAACACTATAGAAAATTTGAACCAACCACTCGTTAAAAAGGAAAATAATTTTACTTGAATAAATAATAATACGAATATAAATAATCGACCATAAATTTTTCTAAGTGTTCATTATTTGAATACATTTGAAAATTCATTATCATTGGTACCGATAGAAAGACCTGGAAGTCAGTAGCAAAGTTCAGTTTTCTGGACAAACATCCCCAAACATAGAACGTGACTAGCATAATCGGATGTAAGTTGTGTGCAATGAGATCTCCGTATGTCGCAGATATCAAGACGGACTCCAGTTTCACTATTACTAGTTGTGTGTACCACCGGAACATACCATACACAGTTACAGGACCTCCAACTCCTTGCACAACATGTCTGATAGGTTGGGTTCATGGTATCATACAGCATCTCTCTCTCTAACAAATTGACCGTCTTCTCGAAACAGATGAAAACAGGTGATACGATGCCAATCACCCACTGTTCAACGTTGATGTTCTCTAGAACAGAAGAGGTGCATTGCAGATGTCAACAACGGTACACACATTGGTGGATGACTACCGAAGGGCATGAATTGCATTAACTAATTCGTTGAGAAGCAATAGTGTAAAATTGGACTTTGATGCAATGTTCCCCATGATCTATGATCTAGTAAGTAACCAGTAGTTCCGTCCTTGAATCACCTGTACGCGGTCATACTGTGGACATAAAGCTTAGGTCTGTCTAGAATTCACATACTTTGGTATACCTTGTTACTGTTGTCCGCCTTGGGAAAATATTCCTCTGACACAATCTACTCGCGATCAAACAGAGATAAATCCTATGTACATCGCATGACTCTCACAATTACACTACTAGTTAACGGGCTAAATTTCAAAATCTTAGCCCGTGCATCCACTGCAGCGAACAAAAACCAGGGAATCAATCGTGTACGATGAATTAATCAGTAGAACACATACATTTATATATTTGAATGCCGTCTGGTTTCAGTTGCGGTCAATATACGGACTCGCGTTCCCCGCTTCGATCGTACGTATTCCTTGGTAACTTTGTTTTCTATAAGAAAAATAATTTCAAAAACCAAGGCAAAAGTAACGAATTAACATGAGACTTACTAAAAAAAAATTGAAATAAGGCAAACATATAGCTTACTATTTTCTCTCCTAGATAAAGCGTTTTTAAAATATTCATATTAACTCAAACATTTTGTTTCTAACTTAATTGTAATTTTTGTTTCAGTAGTTATATTCTTGTCCGAGTTGGAGTTACTGGTCTCTAACCAGGTGCCTCCCCAGGGTGCGGACAGGGGAATGCCGACCGGGTATGGTGGGTACTGGAAATTTTCCGTGACGGACCAAAACCAGTACTCCTGCTTTGCAGTTAGTAGAGTGATCTACAAAGGCTAGGGGAAGATAAACCCGAACAAAAATATCATAGTGAGGAGAAACAGCATCACAATTACCACCGTGAGGATGAAGATGAATGACATCGGCAAGGCTCAGAGATGGACAGAGGACGACATCGTGAATGTCTGCTAACAACTCTACACCGCTAATACATGTTAAGAAATAGTAACAGATCGTTCATGGATTCTCCTGGCGTAAAAAATTCCGGAGGTAAACTAGTCCCTCGTTCGGATCTCCGGGAGGGGACTGCTTCAGGGGGCTCCAAGAACAAAACTAAGAAAGATTTTAGAATAGAAACGTGGAACGTACGAACATTATACCAAACGGGTGCTCTTCAGGTGGCGGTACGCGAGACCGAGAAATACAAGCTAGACATATCAGCAATACAAGAAGTTCGGTGGGAGGGTCAAGATAGCATCCCACAGGGCAAATACACTTTCTACTACGGTGGAACATAGTCTCACGATTTCGGAACAGGATTCCTAATTAAGAACAGTATACTTCAGGCGGTTCACAACATAGAGTTCGTAAACGAAAGACTATCGTACGTTACGATACGTACTCGATGCAGCAACTCGGTTTTATTAAACGTCTATGCTCCGACTGAGGTGGCTGCTGATAACAACAAAGATATATTCTACGATGAGCTAGAAAGACTGTTTGAACGAATGCCGAAGTATAATTCGAAAATTGTGTTGGATGATTTCAAGGCAAAGGTAGAGAGGGAAGAAAAATGTAGACCTACTATAGACAAACACAGCCTTCACGAAAATACCAACCACAATGAAGAAAGACTGATAACTTTCGCGATTTCGAAAATGTTACTGGTAAAGAGTATCTACTTTGAACACAAAGAAATACACAAATACACATGGGTATCTCCTGACGGCAACATTCTCAACCAGATCGATCACGTATTAGTAGATAGACGAAGACACACCAACATAATGGATGTTAGGTCAACAGAGTAGCAGAAGGTGACACCCACCAACAATTAGTGATCACAAAAATAAGGGAAAAGTTATGCATCGCGAACAGAGTAATTAAGGAGTCAAAACAACTGAAATTCGAAGTTAAACGATTAAATAATCCGAGCATAAAAGCAGATTACCAAATCGAACTCTCAAATAGGTTCGAAATCTTGACCGACTCTAGTAATAATAATAATGATATTAATAATGAAATTGATGTAAGTAAGATGTGGGAGGCAATTCGTGAAACAATTAAGAGCGCAGCGAACATGTAGGTGAGTAGAAACAACAGGAAAACAAACCGTGGTTAGATGAAGAATATCTTAAGCTCCATGAGGAACAAAAACAAGGAAAGAAACAATGGCTAACTAACAAAAGTGAAGCAATTACCAACCACTACAGTAATGCGAAACGAAACTCCACACCTGGGTTCAGAAACAAAAAGCGAGAATAACTGACGCAGAAGATTCAGGAGATAGAGGAAAACGGGAAGACAAATAACATATCAGATCTATACAAAGGGGTAAACTGGTTAATAAAAGTTTACCAGCCAAGGTTAGGAATGATTAGAAATGAACATGGAGAGTTCAGGCGGATGCACCTAAAATTGTAGATGTGTGGAAAAGTTATTTCGACAAACTTCTTAATGTACACACCGGAGAACAGACAGAGGAATTTGAAATCCATACCGCAGAACCGCGGATTTCCAAACCTAGCGAGATCGAGATCAAAATGTGGTTAAAAAATTAAAATATTTAAAATCACCAGGAACAGACAATATTCCAGCCGAATTAATCAAAGCAGGTGGAACGGCACTAATCAAGGAACTATATAAATTGATAAGTGATATATGGATAAAACAAGAGCTCCAAAAGGAATGGAAATCACAGTAATAATTCCGATTTACAAAAAAGGCGATAAATCGGACTGTAATAATTACCACGGAATCTCGTTAGTTCCCACCTGTCACAAGGTATTAAGTAATATTCTGTTAACACGCCTAAGTATATACGTAGATGAAATAATTGGAGATCACCAATGTGGATTTAGAAGAAATAGATCCACGTTGGACCAGATTTTCGCCTTGAGGCAAATTTTAGAGAAGAATTCGGAATACAATGGGACGATTCACCAGCTATTCATTGATTTTTAGAAAGCATGTGATTCTATCAAAACGAATTGGATGTAGAGTATCCTGGTACGATATGGAATTCCGAAAAAAAAATGGTTCAACTAGTGAAGATGTGTTTCAGCGACCCCATAAGCAGAGCACGGATAGGTAATAATATGTCAGATAGTTTCAAGATTCGCAGCGGATTGGAACAAGACCATGCTTGTCACCACTACTGTTTAGCTATGTCTTAGAATATGCGATTTTAAAAATCCAAAGGAACAAAAAGGGACTATCATTGAATGGTTTGAATCAACTGTTTGTATATACGGATGATGTAGATTTAATAGGGGTCGATATAGTTGCACTTCAAATCAACATCGATGTCTTAGTAGAAGCGTGCGATGAGATAGGTCTACAGTTAAACATAGACAAAACAAAATACATGATAACAAGCCGAAACACAGGGACTGAAGGAAATAAAAAAAAACGAATTGGGGATGAGGTCATAGAGAAAGTAAAATTGAAATACTTGGGAGCATACGTAACAAGCAAAAATGAGGTCACGGAAGAAATAAAAAGTAGCTTAGTATCGGGCAACGCATGTTTCTATTCAGTCCA
>JAGDQP010033450.1:0-20655 GCA_022664845.1 Lepisma saccharinum | reverse complement strand
GAGTGTTGGCGAGACCAAAGGTCCGAAGAGCTCCCCAATGGCGCACTTCCCAGTCTCAACGAGCTAGACCATCCAAGAATCTGCTGCTAAGAACTAGGCGCTATCCAATGGTTCCGCCCCCTTTCCCCTGAGCTCAGGGGCCATCGTCAATGCAAGTACATCCTGTCACATCCGTGGTCATTGCGCGGAGGCACAACTCACAGCAAAAGAGGAGATGAAATGATGATCATCTGTGGATGAAAATGGGGTGAATGTGAATGGAACTCCTCTGTGCTGGTCCTCCTTTCAAGCAGCGTAGGTGTTTAGCTGCGAGGGCTGATTGCAGCCAGCAAAAGCCAGCTGGACGATGGGGTCGCCAATTCCCTACGCCGTATACGAGCAGCGATGGTCTGCTGCTCGGGCTATGTGATGATGCATCACGTTGCGGCCCGTAGGCCTGCGATGAGGTCGCCAATCCCCTACGCTAGTGGGAAGTAAAAATTCTCAATAGAGAAGCACTTTGGCCCTGCTATTGGACTTCCCATAGGCAGCAACGATGTTAGCAGCTGCCAGGGCTGATTGCAGCCAGTAAAACTGACTGGGCGATGGGGGCGCCACTTCCCGACGCCGGGTTCTCCAGTCATCTCATCCCGCATATCTTTCTCAAAACCTTATTTTTTTCAAACACACGTAATTTATGTTCATCTGCTAGGGTTGTACTCCAACTTCGCAACCGTAAAGTATTACCGGCAGAATAACAATTCTCTATATTTTCAATTACAACTTCAATAATATTAATCGCGGTGTTACAGGTTTTTGGACTGAATCGACATATGTGTTCCTCGATACTAAGCGATTTTTTTTATTTCTGCCGTGACCTCATTTCTGCTTGTTACGTATGCTCCCAAGTATTTAAAGTTGTTTTCTCTCTCTATGACCTCATCTCTAAAGGCCGCTTTAGACGACAGCATTTATGCTACGATGAATCTTACGATTAGCAGTAGTGCCAGTGTGTGAAAGCAAGAATGCTACAATAGGGCAAGATGCTATGATATAAATCCATAACTTTTTTTCTTTTTACCCTGGCAAACTGCTTTCGCTAAGATTTATCGTACGAGAAATTTTATCGTCTAAAGCGGCCTTAATTCATATGTTTTTATTTCCTTCATTCCCTGTGTTTCGGCTTGTTATCATGTATTTTGTTTTATCTATATTTACCTGTAGACCTATCTCATTGCACGCTTCTACTAAGACATCGGTGTTGCTTTGTAGCGCATCTATATCGTCCCCTATTAAATCTACATCATCCGCGTATACGAACAGTTGATTCAAACCATTCAATAATAGTCCCTTTTAATTTTTAAACGCAAAGTTAAATAGTAGTGGGGTCCGTTGCGAATCTTGAAACTGACATATTATTATTAGCTATCCATACGCTGCTTATGGGGTCGCTGAGACTCATCTTCACTAGTTGAACCAGTTTTTACCGGGATTCCAAATCGTATCAGGATACTGTATAACTTTGCCCTTTTGATAGTATCATATGCTTTCTTAAAATCAATGAATAGCTAGTGAACCGTCCCATTGTATTCCCATTTCTTCTCCAAAATTTGTCTCGAAGCGAAAAAGACCCGATTTGTAATAAATTATAACAATTTATTTAGATTGGTAACGCTGACGTTTGCGTCTAGTATACTTTGAACTTTAGTCTATACACCTTAAGGCAATCTGTGTATATTATTAATTGTTATTTAGTTATTGTCTACTTCCTGACATTACACAACAAAGCAACTCCTTAAGTTAAACGATTACATGCGTGAAGGCCATCTGACCCCTGTTTATTCTCCAAGTCCCATTTCCCGCGTAAGATTTATTATAATTGGTAATATACTATTTACTGCTTGATTAATTTTCAGTTACTTATTTTTCATTTTTACTCATTTATTTACTAAATTCTGCGGCTAAACAAACCAGAGCTGACACCAGGTCACTTTGGTGACCCGGTCTAGGAAATATAATTAACGGGGAATTTCGGTGTCGTACTTTTCGTGGTCTGGGGGTGACATCTCTGTTCCTGGCCACCAATGAAAGAAACATCGTGGAAACGCAAAGAAATAATTAAGAACTCCGCTTTTTCCTCCGGGTCACCTGGTCTAAATCGGGTCGACGGATCCGAAGGCTAGACCCGGTGATCCAAACATTGACCCGAATGGCCAAATTGATACTGTCATCCGTTTCAGCTCTGATACAAACTAGCTTCCTCTTACATTATCAATATTTATTTTTCAGTTAATAGGAATACTATTACATTCATTATCTATTTCTTGTATCACATTTTAAGTTTCCTTTCTTCCATCACTCACACATAGGTAGGTTAGGTATACATGGAAGCAAAATAAGACGATTCTCAAATAAAAAAAATATCTACATGGCAGCTGCTCCTCCCTCTGCCACTTACTATTATATTGGATAGTCTGGCTTCAGGCTGTTTCTCGCTGTTTGACAGTTGTCACTCTCGTCCAGCTTTGGATGAAAATGAGAGGGTGGCAGACATTTTTACACCATTCAGATGTTTCATTTTCATAAAAGTGCTATATAGAAATTTAAAAGCCATCAGTCTATAGAGATAAGTCTTGGTGTGAGGTCTCCTGTCCTTTTGCTTGAGTATACTATTTCCGGCATATTTTAACATATGGAGCACGAGTTGAAAATACTTTGACTCTTTCCTCTGTTATATTGTGCATATTTATTGCATGTGTATTGTGATGCCATAATGTGAAATTATTTTCGTCCTTGGCTACACGAACAATACATGGAGAGTGATCTGATTACAGAGCGGGCATGTTATCATGATTTTACGTTCCTGAGTATTGTTGTCAATTAAAAGGTCAATAAATTATTGCTCACATAGGATTGGTAATCTAAAACAAGACCAGTTCGAAAGCACAGGAAAAATTTCGCCTTAGACCGAGATGCCTAAAGGATATAAATAAAATTCAAATCAGCATTTTTTTTTCATGGCTTCTGTTAATTTTAAAATGCCTATTTTCAAATAGAAGAAAGTGGTCTTAATTTTCTAAAAGAAAATCGTCATTTGCACATTCTTTTTCCTTCCTAAATGTATTATCTTGTAGTTGTATTACAACCAGTGATTCCGCCAGCCTCCCCCCCTCCGTGGGAGTTTTCACCACCACCCCAACTTTAAAATGTTTACATTAAAAAATCGATAGAAACCGTGCAAAACTCCACTTACACCCTCTCAATTTTGACGTTACACCACCAACTGAAAATACTGGCGGAATCCCTGATTACAAGAATTAATTTCAGCTTTCTAGGTGACAAAGTGCTTAAGATTTTTATTAATGGTAATACATTCAGCCAAGTATTTATCTCATGTGATCTGTCTGTTTAAAACTGACACATTCCAGCTTAAGTTTATTTACTTATTTATTGATAAATAATTGACAGAATTACGAATATTCCTGGGCTATTTTGTAATTAATTATGAGGACGAAAGATAAGAGATGCATTTATTGCTAATATTGTTCAGTTCTTACTGTAATGTTAACAAACGAGAAACCCATGACAATGTCTAACTTCTTTTTATTCTGAGTTGGTGACGCAAGATGCTCAATAGCTTTCTCCGCATGATCGATTTCAAGTCTGACAATACTGGTATCGCATTATAGTGGCATGCAGAATGGGGCGGATGCAATCTAATCTGAAATATGATAGAATGACGTTAAGATTTAGAGCTGACCGTAGGTAGGTAGAGAGAGAAATTCTTCTTTTGAATAAAACCAGCATTGAAATAGTGAACTGAAGACTGCCTGGTCTACCTTCCTTTCTCTCATCAACTGCTTATTGAAGGTCGTAGTGGCGATGTGGGTCGTGAACTCGTTATCAGGAAGCGAGATCCGACCTTGGCACCAGCTACAATATATTTTATCCAGTCTGTACAAGGGTTTCGTTTTTGCCAGTTGCGTAGCCAGGGGGTGGACACCCGGGCACGTGCTCCTTTCCCCTTACGGGATGAAAATTAGTTCTGGTAAGATAGATGTAATCAATGGGCACACATTTCCTAATTGCAACATACAGTTTGACTAAGACATATTCACACGGCAAACATATGTTACAGAGATCTAAAGTATCATTAGAAAAAGTTTGGCAAATTTTATTTTTATATGGGCCAGTCTAGTAACTTTGGACTTCGGCCCGTCACGAATTGCACTTTAGCTGTTAAAATCCACACCCATGCCCCTGTCGCGACTCGAACCCGAGACCTTCGAGCCGAAGGCCTACCGCCTCAGACCGCTCGCAGTATCATTAGAAGTTAAGAATGACAACTAAAACTCCAAAGCAGATCAAATACACTATTGAGCACAGAGATACAACTTATATGTGCTATTGAGCTTCCTTCGCATTGGAAGCGCAAAATTTTATGTGAGGCATTGTATGCATGTGTCAATAATGCTAATGACTCTCGACAGCAGGTGATCAATTTGTCTACAGCATGTGCGTCCAGTGCAAAGCTGTTTTCCCATAGCCTTTCAGAAGTTAAGGTTTCGAGTATACGCAATATAAGCTGAGAAAGTACAATAATAAAAGCATGGAACAGCAAGAACTATAGATAATTTTCGGCTTATGGAGGGAACTGCAATATTTCTATTTCGTGACATAAAGAGGACAAACAGATCAGTGTATACAAATATTCAAAAATGAGCAAAATATTTGCTCAGAGTACCTTGGATATTTTCTTTACAAAGCTACAAGAGAATTCGTTATGGAGTTTCTGATAATGGTACCAGTAATTTGCACATAGATAAAATCCAAGTATTATCAGTAGAATCGATTATTTGAGTCGAGAATATAAGCATAGTACGGCGGGTCCTTCGGACACGAGTAACTGTATTTTGATCAATAATCCTTTATCCGATCCTCACACTGAACTATACCTAAATTCAAATAGTGAAATCAGTGACAATTTAAAATTTAATTTGTTATCGAGGTATTGGTACTGAAAAAAATATCCAAATGAAACTGTCGAAGATTATTTTCGATGCGTTATGTATTTTCCATACCTTCATAATCTTGTCAGCGAACACAAACCACTGCTTGACAAACATCAGGCGGAATGTCTTAAATTGAGTTACCTTGTGCGAAACAATATTGTAGATGATGATGCAGACTAATTGCTCTATCTGTAGACCTTTATAGCGATGATTTGCAAGAAAGAGTATTGTTTAGGCCGAATTTCAAATGTAGCAAAACAAGTGGAAAAACTTTATCTAATGGAGTGTCCTTGGACACTCCGTTTACAGTCTGGTACAATGCTCAAAGGAATTATGTCCTAATGTCTACACTCTATTGAAAATTCTCATAACATTACCCATCACAACTCGCGCGCTTGAGCGTTGTTTCTCAATTTTGAGACACATCACTTCAAATATTATACTTGCTCTTCAATAATAGTGGAGAAACTGAATGGTTTGACACATAACCATGTTAATGTTGTTCTGAATGGAATAGGTAGACAAGCGACGTCTGTAAATTTCACCGTAAGGGATGCCACTACTACTAAAGTTTTCCTCTGATCTCAAAATGTTTCCTTTCTGTATTCTGCAAGGTAGTATTCCTGATTCTCAACTAACCACCCGTTGATAGAATTATTATAAAACGAGCTTAGTTAAGGTACATTTTGGGATTCTCATATTAAGAGTGATGGTTTACTTATACCTTCGTCGATACTTACGGAGTGCGCACACGTAAAAAGTAGCTAATTAGTAGACATGGAGGATAATAATTAAAAAAAAAAAAATGCTTTATCCAAAAATTAACTTTACAAATAAATGCCTTCACTTTACGGAAAAGTTTTGCTTAAACTGTGTAAAATTCATTCTTTGAATTTAGTTTAGACCTATTTCAAACATGTATTTCGCGTGATTCTTGGGTACTTCCAATTTATCTCTCCGCTCTCAACTCATTCCAAAAGCAGGAATTCTGCTAGATTTTCGGTTTGTTAGGGTGTAAAGCCAAAGCCAGAGTTAGGGATGATGGTATCTACGGTTTTGTGAAGATTCTATCGATTTTTAACAGTAAAAGTTTTAAGTTCGGGTGTGTTCGACGATTTGGAGTTTTGACACCCCCATTGGAGGATGTGGGTCTAATCACTACGCCTTTGCTTTTACTCGTCCGCCTATTATAGAATAAGAGCTGAAAAGTTCACCTGTACCCCTCCCTTTCGAAAATCCTGGCTACGAGCCTGGTTTTAGCACTCGTATTTATTGTCTTGAGTGTGTGTCCTTAACAATAATTGAATTAGCAAATTCAGTTAAGCCTCATCCTTTTTAAAATCAAGAACTCAGGAATCAACGATGAATTATCCTCATAATTCAAAATTGCTTTCAATGGTATTGCGAGAAATTTGTATACTTACGTAACTGGTTCCTTTTCTAGTTTCAGTACTTTGGAAATAGAAAAAAGCACCACGTGCCTCTTTCATTGTAATGATAACAATCTGGCACAAAGCACAAAACCATAACGAGTTGCTGAATACCAAACACTCCTAAACGTGCTGCTAAACACCCGTTTGTTTAGACAGTAACATGGCGACCTACCGGATCTGACGTAAGACTTTAGTCTCCCATTAGTTCACACTCCTGGGGTTATACTGTATTTAAAGTCATAATTAAACTTGTATCCAATACAGCTGCTTCAGCAAAGTTTGATTTAGGGAGTGTGGCATAGAAAGGGTTCTCTACGAGTGTATTTCGTTGTTAAAAATTAATATAGTTTATTAGGGCAATATAGAAATTCCCTTCAAGCAGCACGCATAAGCTTTGCTAAAATAGATGCATTGGATATCACCCACATAGCACACGACGTTCAAAAAATAGTACCGGAGCTTCCAAACCGAAAACTGGATATTCCAGAGATCTAGTGGATGTAGAAAACATACGAAACTGGACACCCCAGAGATGCAAATAGTCATCCAATAGACGCTGAAAACACGTCCGAGAATAGACACCCAAAACTAGTCACTGATTCTACTATCCGCTCAGGGATGGAAATTGTACGATAATTTCACCGTCTGTACGGTGTACGACCCAAACTTGAGTGTCGTACGGTAATTTTGGATGGCCAGCTTTTCTGATACGTTTTACTGTCATTGCCGTCGTAAAAAAATGAGGGAAAATATTAAGGCATGTTGACGACAAAATCGAAAGACTGCTGCTAT
Source organism: Lepisma saccharinum (assembly GCA_022664845.1). NCBI lineage: Eukaryota > Metazoa > Arthropoda > Insecta > Zygentoma > Lepismatidae > Lepisma > Lepisma saccharinum. The sequence continues at coordinate 13,439 of JAGDQP010033450.1, read as the reverse complement.
CTGTTTCATCAGTTGTTACCGTACGAGACCGCATAGTACAGGGTTCCCAAGATACTATCGTGTCCTCGTGACTTTTGCTGGAATGCTATTCTAGAAAGGAAACGTCGGGTGCACTTTCAAAGCTGACCGCTCAGCAGGGCGAATACATTAACCCTGACTGCTGAAAATTCCTTTCTGCCTTGAGGAGCCTGAAGTCATGTCTTATCTCTGTGAACGGACACAGAAAACAAGGCTTTAGTTTGCTGCGCTGTTAATTTTGCTATCCACATTACATGGGAAACTTTTGTTTCTTCTATAGATAACTTGATGGCAATTATAATGCATGTTATTGTTTGTAGGAATATTTTAGCTGAGATAAATTTTTGACCTCACAAAAAAGGATTTGAATTTATTTTAAGGCATCTAAGGCTCAGGTCAGGATAGGTGAAAGGCAGTTGGAAGGTAGACGGCCAGAGCCTATATTGTAGGTACTATCTCAGCACTCGCCTGGTATGACTGAGGAAAACACCTGGAAAAACTTCAGGATGTTCGGCCGCTGGGATCGATCTCAGGAAGATTTGCCCTCTGCTCTGAGAGAGGCATTGTTCCAAGTGTATATAAAATATAACTACAATTACATTCCTTCCATAGCCACCAGAGGTGAAGGGTCAATATTTGGACTGGGGGTCTACGCTCGGGACCCGGTGTGCAAAGCAGTCTTCACTTATTATACTGATTTTGTAGTTCTTTTTAATGATATTCAGTGAAAATTTTGTTTTATATTGCTGTCTTAGATGGATTAGGCGCATACTTTTCAAATTTCTTAGATTTTACGCATTTGTAGCCATTCTGAATATTTCTCTGAATGTAAAATAGTGATAAGAATCATAATTGTATATATCCTTAGGTAGGCTTGCGAAAAAATATTTAAATGTTTTGTCAGAAACATTTGTTTCATTAATTTATATCTTTCAAATATATATTATTATTACAATTTTCGTTATTATTATTATTTGAATGAGTATGTACGGTAATTTTTATGCTTGCATACGATATTTTCGATCCACTGAACATGCGGCTGTGGCGATAAGATCGTAGGACATCCACCCCACCTCACCTCTCCAACCACAAAATCTAAACGATCGGCTACTCTCTTCAATCTTTCGTACTCTTGTCGAAAAGGGAATAAAATATACCAAGTAACACCTGCAGAATTAGCATGTACCGCTTCTTATCAATGGTAGAAACAAAAACATTAGCTTGGCAGTAAACACAATTACGGTTGTTATAACTAAATTGTTAAAACACGGATAAACTTTACTTTATGGCCTGCACCTCCTGCCAATTAGTGAGCCTTATCTACGCTCTATTCCACTAATTAACTTGTCAAAAATAATCAAGACATTTCCATAAACACGTAACGACGGCCAGTAATTTGACATATTTTGCGGGCCATACGGTAAATAACCCAAAATGTTTATTTCTCATAACCAGTGTTACAAAAATTTACCAAAATTAACTATTATCAAAAAGTTACGTTATTGTTTGCCCACCTCTAATGTCTACAAGTATTGAGCAACCAGTACGAGGCCTCCTGACCGCTGTACGAAACTGCTCTGATCAAGTTTTGGCCAAAACTTTAGGTTAAGTTTTTCTTTATCTACACCAAACGACACCACTCTAGTGACCAATATTATACGGTCAACAACAATCGTTCTTAAAAATTAATGGGTTAACTATAGTAGTGACGGACCAATTTTTAGAAATTTACAGGATGAATTGAGATAATTGTGTGATGGTTGTGACTAATAGGGAGGAAAATAGTAATGTGGGTAACATTATTAGTGAATAATAATATTGCTGCAGTGTGTTTTTAAGATGTTTTAGGACGCACTTCATGTGTGGCGGGAAGATCTATTTTGCGTAGAGTTACAGTTGTTGCCATGTGGAAGGCAGTGTTGAAATGGCGTGTCTTTGTGATGATTATGACATTTCTTGCGTTATTGTTATTGAATCGTATGGAAATGACGAGGGAAAGTGCATTTTGAAAGTTATTTAGCAGAGTATTTATGTAAGGAAACGAAAAGGCCCCGAAACAATTGTACACGCCTTTCCAATGGAAATTGGGAGAGTTAACACGCCTGTGTGCTGAAGGTATGTGTGAATATGTGTCAAAATATATTTTGTAAAGATACATGACCGCACCTAACCTCCCCGTTCATATGTTCAGTAATTTAAGATAATTTATGAAAAAGGAAAATAAGGAATTATTAATAATGAATGTGAACATATAAAAATATATTTTGTAATGATACATGACCGCACCTAACCTCCACGTTCGTATGGTCACTAATTTGAGATAATCTACAAAAAGTGCAAGAAAACAATTGCGTACACCGCTCGCCTCCCATGAATACGTAATGTGTGTGTTTTAAGTGATTTTAAAATTGGTCCGTCACTACTATAGTAATGCCAAATTAATTGCCACGGTTATTTCCATACGCACAAACCGACAAGTAACTATCCAGAAAACAGTATAACCCCCCCCCCCCCCCCACGAAAATAATTAATTCGGAAAATACGCACCCCAGTCCATTCGGATATGGTGACACGCGGGGGAATAGCGAACATTCCTCATGTCCTATTGTAATTTCATTTGCCGAATTTCGCCTTAAATTAGTGACCATTGGAACGTGGAGGTTAGGTAAGGTTAGGTGCGGTATGTATCTAAATTTTTCACTCTCGGAGCTGGTCAATTAGTGCGTGCAAGGAAATGGCACACATCCCCACCTATGGCGGATGCATATATTATAGTCCCACGTATTTCACCCAGATAACACTAGATCATGACTCTAAAAATTACTTTGAGTTTCAATACTCCTACACACTTTGGTAACATTTCTCCTGTAAATTTTACTTCCTTTGGTATGGATAAAGTAAAACGAACCCAAATTTGACGTAGACGGTTATAGTTCACAGATAGATATAATAAAATAGAAATTATATTTTCCTGACGATAGTATTTTGAATTCGTCTAGGCGGGCAAGTGTTCTCGAACCGTGCCTTCTTTCTCTTATTTCAAATGCGATATAAAACCACGGGTTGCTCTTGATTTTACATCACAGCGTACGTCTATCAAACATCCGTATTAACGGAAGTATCATCATCCTAGCCTTAGTAAAAATTCATTGTAGAGTGCAATCAGTCATGTGTGAAAGTTTTTCCAAAAATGTATGAAATATTTATATTTCTAATCATCTAATAACTTATATTTCTATTAGAAATATTTATATTTCTAATAACTTACCGACACAATATATTTCTACGTGATCTGAGCTCACAATACTTTGACGACGGCAAGTTCTGCATAAAATTCGTAACTTTTTCGATAATTCCTAACAACCCTTTACTTATACAACCATTCATTCCACTCCACCCATAGTGTCCTGTCTACACCAGGTCTTCAAACTCTCGACGAGTCTCGAAGTCCAAAGTTCCAATTCCAACTTCAACTTCGGAACTTTCAACCAAAAATTTGCGCGCAAATAAGTTTAAAACTAACCGTCCCCGTTGCTAGAAACCGGTCCGGTATGTCTTGATGTGAAAAGCCACTGATAGGTGTCAGCGTTGCCAACCTCGGAACACAAGAAGACCATACACTTCTTGAAAATAGGCGGTATTTTTACCTCAGGGTCGTATATTTTAATCATTCTTCAAGCATTTTACTACTACAATTTCCAAGTTATCGTCCTATATATGTATAAATGCCTTAATTAAATGTGTTTTTAAGGTCCTTAAAATGTTAACGCAAGTTTAGGCAATATGAGGACAATGATATTAGAGAAAATGTAAAAAAGTAAGTAATTTGTGATTCAAGAAATTAAGCTAAAATTCTGATAAATTCCCTATTTTAGCTATAAAAGCAATTTGAATTTAAGGTAAAAATAAGCTGACTTTTCACTCACCATACTTAGTTGTCGAAAGTGAACGAGTCGTCATCGTCGTCATCACCATCTCCATCATCACCGCATAGATTACTGCTTTGTTGTTGAGATGGTTGCTTAGGAATCCCATAAAGATAACGTTTATCACTGAGTTGAGCATGTCTTCAGTGGGAGTAAAATTTTGACATGTTGAGCCATTATTCTGGACGCACTGACTTGATAACACACATGCACTAATTGTTGATGTTAAAAGTCGATTTCTCTGTTCCACTTTTATCAATTTTATTTTACTAAACACTCGTTCACAATCTGCATTCGAATGTGGTAAGCATAAGGTTGACAGGGAAAACTGCGAAATATTTGCGAAGGGAAGTAGATCAGAATTGTCTTTCTATTTAAGCAAATTTCCCCAAAATTCATGTTTCAGAACAGTTTCTTATGTCTTGAGGTAAGTTTACAAGAGGTAGCTGTCACCATTCATCGTCAATTTCTTGTACAAGGTCACTGTCTGCACTATCTACTATTCTTGGTAATTGTACGATGAGAGGAATAAATGATGTTCTTCCATCGTTTGATAAGGCTTTCTTTGGTGAAAGCAGGAAGAGAAGTGGCAAAAGGGTGTCATCAAAATTATACCTTTTCTTAAATTATTGGCAACCTATCTGCAGAAACTGTCTACAGCGGTGTTAAAAGTCTCGCAAGGAATCTGTGTTCATAAATTTCTGGCTTTTGCACTTCTTTTAGCATTTCAACCCCCAAGTACATTGTGTTGCTGTCGCATGGGTCTATTTCCGACAATTTAGTTTTCATCACATATGTTACATCATTCATTACATTGTCATGTAAATAGGTTATTACAACTTTCTCGCTTTGGAAATGTTGCTTGATTGCGGTGAACTTTGGCAAAACCCATAATAAAAAGAAGAAAAATAATTTCAGAACTTTGATCATTCAAAGAGTTGTAATTTCGTTCTGCCGCTATCAACCGTTCTCCGAAATACCTAGACATGAAGTACAATCTAAGAGACTCCCACTGTTCAATAATCCTACTTACAACAGCAAGTAATGACGCCACGTTGTTTGAGAAGGATGGAGCATTTTATGGACTGGTAAGTCAAGGAATATCTGAAATTCCTTTAACTCTGTCTGACCTTTTGCACTAGCTCCAAAATAATTATAAATACTGCGAGCTAACCTTTTACATCTAGGGAGGTATTTGCAAGCTGCGCTTGCACAGAGATGAAGTGAGTGTCATACACACTTTAATACGATTATACCGGGACACCTCTCTTTAAAACGAGTCATTACCGAATTTCTCGAACCCATCGTTACGTTGCATCCATCCGAAGCAAACCCAACACAGTTTTCCAAAGGAATGTCAAATTCTGATAGAGAGTTAATAATACCCTCAAATAAATTTTCACTAGCTGCACCTTGATTCATTTTACAAGAATTCGCATCGTCATAAACAGTTTTTAAGGTTCCAAAATTTACTTACAATTTTATTTGAGGCAGAATCGAAATAACGGACCACAACACACGAAGTTTTTACACTCGGGATATCCGTAGATTCGTCGGTTAGGACACTGAATTTTACAACTTTAGCACGTTCGCTAATTCCGTTTTATGACTACCAATAACATTTTTCACGATTGCTGTACACTTAGTGCGTTTCATTTGCATTTTTTCTGCTATTTTTGAATCAGCGAAAGACTGTTTTATCACGTCTTGCAAGTGTTCCATTGTTTTAAATGATATATTATGCTCTGCTAGGAAACCGGCGAACTTAATTTCTGCAACGTGGACCAGTTTATCTACACTCGTGAGATGGTCCTCTTTTATTAAAAATGAAATAAATTACGCTGACTAGAAAACGACACACCTTTCATGTTACTTATGTGACTTTCATTTTGTCGTGTCTTTTCACATTGCTTAGTTCCGATACAAAACTTACGTTACATACCTTACACTTAGCTTTTTCCTCAGTCACTTGATCACGACATAATCAATTCTTGTATTCTAATTTTTTCCCCACGCTTCTCTGTATCGTTGTTTCCTTCTTGCAGTTATGGATTAAAACGTAATTCAACATGTAAAGAAATTTTCAAAACTCAAAACATCCTGACATTACCAAGCATATACATATATAGGGCAGTATTGTTCGTTGCACAGAATAAAGAATTATTTATTCAAACCAAGGATGTTCACAAATATTACACTCGTCAAACCAGTAACCTGTTCGTTGTCTCTCAAAATTATGTTGGCTTTCACAAATCTACATATGTAAATTGTATTAAACTTTATAATAAGCAACCTATAAATATTAAATGTATACCAAACCTTAATAGATTTAAATCTGAACTTTGTACATTCTTTAAGAGCAAATGTTACTATTGTGTAGATGATTTCTTAAATGATATGTAGAAATTGTATTTACTCTGTAATGACGCATGTTATACTTACTCGAGGCACAGCCTCAGCATTTTAAGTCTATGCAGAAGAAATAAATTATGAATTAGTCACGGACTCGCTCTTTCTTGGTATAGATGGGCCACATTCGATCCTTGGAGCCCATTCTTATTTACTTACAAAGGATGTATTGAATTTATTACCAACTTGTATGAAAATTTTCACGAACTATAAAAACATAAAACGCAGAAAACTTTACCATCCTGGGCTGGGTTGCAAGAAAATACTTAAGTGTAAAATCTGACTTAAGTCAGACCTTCGAGCTCTACATAATACTGGAGTGACTACTTAGTGTTAAAGATAGACGCCAGAGCAAACGTTTAAACTTGTTTGTCCACTTCCAGTCTCATCCAATGTAGACCAAATTATCAGTTCTAACTCAGTTTTATAAGATTCCTATCGCTGTGCAGCCTGTTTTTTTTTTTTTTTTAATTTAAGTAGTCACTCCAGTATTATGTAGAGTTCGATGGTCTGCTTAAGTCAGATTTTACACTTAAGTATTTTTCTTGCAACCCAGCCCTGCTCCTGATATTTCACTGGAAAATTTGTATATATTTTACATCCACTTGACAGTATCCAAATCCTGATCGCAACCTGGAAGAAATGTAAGTTAAAGCGACATTGATCAACTCCTTTGCAGAACCAACGGGACTTCCCCGAAAAGAAAGTCAAGCTAACGAAACATTCCCGAAACGAAAGCCAACGGGAATTACCAGAAAAGCAATTCTCAATCTCATCGCTGTTGTAATAGGCCTATTCACCCGACTTCAGTGTTTAACGCTGCTGATCGCTAGGTCACCAGATTGTCCATTCAGTTGAAGAAATATTTTTAGTTAACTATTCCTTTATCTATTTGATGTGATATTTAATTTTCGTTTAATTTTCAATTTTATCCAGGGTCGTACAAAATGCGTACTATCCTGCATTTGGGCCGTATTACGTACAGAGGGGAAAAATTACCGTACAAATACGGCCAGGGCCGTACTGTTGGCGACGCTGGCTGTCACATATGTGACATATTATATATGATATAAAATAAACAAACAATCAAAACTATATATGATATAATATATATCATATATGTCATTAATTCATATTATATATGACCATATTATGAGCTCAACATTGAGTCGGCATAGGAATTATTCCGCGTGGAAGGGATTTCATGGCGATTTTAATAGTAAATACGGCGGAAGTCGAAGAGCGTCTCACGCTAGGAATTTGAGGTGGGAAAATGTAAAGATACATGACCGCACCTAACCTCCATTTTCCCATGGTCACTAATTTAAGATAATGTACGAAAAATGCAAAAAAAAGCAACTATTAATAATAAATATGAGCATATACAAATGTATTTTTTTTTAAGTAAAAGTGTTGACCAAAGGAGGTTTGAACCCGGGACCTTTTACTCAAGAAGCGAACGTCTTGACAATTCGGCCACGAAGCCGAGTTAGGAAATCTTGGTTTCGTCGTTGTATTTACAGTGGGTAGCGTCAGAGCTTGTCAGTATGACGTCGTGGGTAATGACGACATCCCCCGTGTTTACTATCTGAATCCTCAAGTGTAGAGGCTAGTGGCGTTCACGACAAGAATACATATAGGTTGTCTCGTAACGATCAGTCATTGAGAGAACGGGCGGAAAATTATCTTCCTGTCTTCTGCTCAGTGGCGTCGCTTCGCAGCGTTCACAAGATCACATGAACTGCCAACTATTTTAGAAGTTGAATTATTATTATTATCGTCTCAGATTATTTACTTATCGTCGAGAGATTTAAGAAATCATATTTTAAGTTGCTTTTCATGCAGCGATAGATATAACATTTTTTGTCCATTTGTAGATAATATTCAATCCGTTTCGCGTGCACACATCTGTTGTGAACGCGTTCCCCCATACGCTTGATTGGTAACTTCTTGTGTATATGGAACTTCGGCCGGCGTTCACCAAGGGCGAACCTTGGGCGTTCACAAGGACGGCGTGAACCATGGACGTAAGAATATAATAGGACTAGTAAGAAGCCAAAATTTATAGGCCGGAAGTTCGCCTTGCTGCCATGTTGAATTGACCGAAACATTGCAACTGACCATAAGAAGTAATGTTAATTGAGCCACTTTTAATTACAAATTTTAAATTTATGTGAAATAATTTAAGGTATGTGAAGGTTGCGTCTGATGAAGCCGAGCAAAAGGTACGTGTGAGGATAAACAGGTGACCAATATTTAAGTTTTTTCTTCAATAATAATAGTGAAATAATATCAGGTTTCAAGATTTGAATGATCACTGCTCTTGAGAAGGAAGTGTATTGCAATAACACTTATTTTATAATAATTAGTTGTTAACCTAGAGCAGATAAAACTTAGAGAGAGTCCTACGTCATCAAAGTGAAGCCGTTTTTTATGTTCATGGCGGCCATGTTTGTAGGACCGGGTGCCAAAATTTCCCGCAAAAATAAACGCAATTTTATTGGTCAATGCCACAGATGTCCAAAGCGGACGGAGTCTGCTATTGTTCGACTAGTAAAAATGGAATTACGACTTTGAAAATTACAAAATAGTAAATATTTACATTGTATTTCTTTCATGTGTTGGGAAGATTCATTTATTAAGAGGCAAACGCGATCGACGTAGGATTTGTAAAAGCAGATTCAAGGAATTAAGCTAGAGTGTACAAAGTGAAGGGTGCAGAATTCTCAGCTCGAAGTTATAATCATTTTTGAAGCAGAAATTAAGGGAGGAGACGAAGAGGTAAGGTCAATTAAATTTACTACCATAGTTATCCAAGGGAATTTTTAAACATGTGTTTTCCTGTATATACGATAATCTTTATATTATTACGGAATTTTCTCACTAATTACGCGCTTTAATTCAAATTAATACGCCTTGTACTTTCTGAAATACGTTAAGGCTTTCTGCAGAAGCAAAATCTATGTGTAGTTAGAGGGGCAAAATAATAAGTTCAGTAAGGTGTTTGGAAATTAAATTTCAGATCTAATTTACACTATCCTATTTGTTATGAACCAGGGTAGTATCCACACTTCTCTTTTAGCGTGGTTTAAACAAGTATAGTTTAACGCGTAGATAGTTCATAGTTCCGATTCATTGTTTCAAGTAGCGGTGAATGGAATCTGTGACAATTGGGAATATTTCTTCAGGGAGTTCAGGGCTACTCTGCAAACTTTAACGAATCATTCAAAACATTGAAAGTTTGGTTAGGTAAGATTGGGTTAGCTTAACCTAGTTTAAGTTACCTTTAACTGGGCTTAACGACTTTAATCCTTCGAAATCAGATTTGTAATAATGTATTGAACGTGGTAATTAATCATCCGTGGGAGTATCCAAAGAGCATCTTAAATCAGTAAAGACAATGATGTAAATGGTTGAAGCTATTTAATACTGATAAAGTACGGAAAGTATAGTATTAATTAAATTAGTGAATGACATAATAATTAGTGATGCATGAATAACGAATATCAGTGTTGGAAGATCTAAGACTGTAGGGAAGTAATAAGGATAACATATAGCATTAAATCCAGTATACTACTGTTGTTAGATATCACTTATATTCATTCACTATTCGACTGTATGTAGTACCCTTGAAACTCGTAAGGATGAGAACTGCAATTTATAACAAATTGAACCTTTTCCGCGACAACGAATTTTACACTGGGAAACTATTTTGTTGAAAGAAGATAGTTGGCTGCGCTTTAGATACTCCCTCGTATCGTTGAAAACAGTGAACATTAGATTAGGTTAGATTGGAGTATCTTAACTTATATTAATTAATTTCAGTCATCTATAACTGATCTTAACGTCTCTAGTCCTTCGTAATCAGTTCCGAAATAATGTGCTGAACATCGTGATTTCTCTTCCGTGGGAGTATCCGAAGAGCATCCGGTAGTATTAGTTTTCAACACACCAATGTTAAAAGAAAATGAAAGAAGCATATTTTCATTTGTTGATAACATCATGAAGTATCTTAGTAATGGAATACTGTTATGGGTAAAAGTCAAGTTTAACCGAGTACTCGGTTAAACCCGACTTTGACTTAACTAGTGACCATGGGGACGTGGAGGTTAGATAGGTTAGGTGCGGTTATGTATCTTTACAGTATTTTTAAATAAACATACGAAAGTGTAAAGATGCATAGCCGTACCTAACCTTACTTAATCTCTACGTTCCCACAGTCACTAATTGAGGCACTTGGTTAAACCCGACTTCTACCCTGTGATGTGAAACTTTATATTTCCCTCTGGTTAAGTGAGAAATCTTTACTTTTTGATTAAACTCGATAACCACATATTTTTATTATGATTTTTCTTTAAATAGACACATTCGAAGATTGAAAAATTATCACTACTATAACTGCACTGCATAAACAAGATCAATGAGTAAATTAAAACAATAATCAAATAAAGAGCATACAATTTACTTTTCATTATTTTTGCCTTGAAATTCATCAACAGATACAAAGACCTCGGCATGCGGAAGCAAATTTATAAGTTCGTGTTATGAATGGCTTGTAGTTTGCAACAAAAATCACAGACATAAAGTAGAGGGGCGAAACATGGTGATTTAAAGTGAGGTTCGATTATATTTTCATTATACGCGATGCACATGACGTTTAACATTCACTCTGTGTGCTCGACCCAAAGCGGAAGTAGCTATTAATTCAAAAACACACTTTAAAATTTTCCATGACTTGGAACATCGTTATATTTTGCTTTCCAAGATTTCCACACATATTGAGAACATTATACTTATTTTCTAAATTTTACATTTTTGGGTTGATCTCAATTAGATTTTAGTAAAGCTACTTAAGGTGGTTTTGGTTCGATTGACAGGGCTTACCTTAAATTAGGTTCGGTTTATTAATTCTGGAGAACAGGTGCAGGCTGATTTCAAAGTGTTCTTGAACTTTAAAGAGCAAGGGTGAAACTGAATTTTGTTACGTAATATAAGGAACTTACTTGTAATCAGAGTTATTGGATAAACTGCAGTTTACGGTAGCCAGGAAATGTAATGTTTGGAATCTGTGTGGAACTGTTGGACCGCTAAATTAAACAAGGTTTTAAGTCATGCAAGTAGGAAATGAAAGTGAAGGATCGAAAATGAAGTGGACTATTAGCACATGTTAAACGTCATGGGCATCGTACAAGAAGATTTGTGTAATGTGGCTTTATTTACACATCTTCTCCTGCTCCGCGTTCTAGGAGTGAATTTTGTAGCAAATATGTAACATTAATCTTTTCAAAATTAAGAATATTTTTAGTTGATCTGTTAATGTCTGCACTATTTTATATTTGTATATATTAATACTGTTTGTATATATTAATACTATTTGTATATATTAATACTGTTTGTATATACTAATACTGTTTGTATTTCATTTCAGATTGCTTGTTGTCTCGAACTGGAAATACAAGATATCACTTTTCGACACAAGGATCATACCATGACGCTCGAGGTTTCGAAGAGTGTGGCTTCGAAACTGCATTCGGAAACCAAAATAGAGGATCTTGGGTGACCTTGAAAACTTTAATAGAAAATCCAGCTAACTTGGGATAGAAGAGGTGCAATGTAGCACATCTACGCACAAGAAATGCTGTTAAGAGAACAATTGGAGCTTACAATTCAGACATTTAGATATTTAAATCAAGCTACAAATATACCAATCATATGCCCATCAGATTGGAACATAGAAATAATAGAAAAATTGTTGGCTAATCAGATTCGGAGCTTAAAAATGCATTTTCTCTAAAATTCAGTATTACGTTTTCCGGCGTGTGCTGTTTGCTGTAAAATCAGTGCATGCAAATTGAAACTGTCTTTATTAACTTAAACACTTTCCGTTTAAGTTCACTTTTATCAGTCTAGTACAAAGATCATTTCTGAGTTACTATTTCCTTATTAACAAATGTATTATGAAACGATGTTTTGTTTTAGTGAAGAAATTGCTGTTTAAAAAGTGTTTATGGACAAAACCAAATAGTAGAAATTTTAATTAACAGAACATTCTTTTCGCTTAAGTACAACTATCAAGCTATTGTAATTTAAAATGACCATCGTGTAAGTTTTACAGCAAAATGTCTTAAGCATATGCCAAAATATGACTTTTATCAAAATCTATGATTTTTACAACAGTTTATGGGCTCAAATGTGCATATTTCGATTTTTGTTGATTATGATTAGCAAGATATTTATGATTAAGTAGTGCCTGAAGCACATTACTTGTGTTGATTTCAAGAGCCCATCAAATTTTTTAATTTGGAAATGAGTTCACACATTGTTAAGATAAGATAAAATGATTTTTATGGGCGGTAACAGCACTATGGATTGCGTCTTTCCCGTCACACATTGTTATTTGATCTGTAATTATATGTTGACTTTATTCTTTTGAATTAAAAATAAATTAGAAGTTACGGTAAATTAGTGGTGTCGACAATGTTCTCGTTAAGATGTAGTTGAATCTTAGTAACAGTGAAGCTTAGGTTATGTTGTTTATGTCTTAAGTACAGTGCGGCGAATTTAAAACCGTCCCCGAGGTACACTTTTAATTGCCTGTTCGATTGTTGTGTCAGTCTTGTATATTTGTAGCGGGCAGTATGAAGAACCAAGGTAAAGCGGTGCCCAAAATATTTTACATTTTTTTAAATGTTTCAATATATAGTTCCACTGTTCCTTGATAGAAAAAACATAGACATCATAGTTTCGAATTTATTTTGAAAATTCACTGACAATGGACCACTTGCCAGAGAATTGCCCTGAAACATTTAAAGTTATTCTGAAATGTGCTGCTAGAAATTTTCCAAATAATATTATTTTGCTTTAAACAATATTTAAGAGATGCTAAAGAGATGTTCTGTCCTGTTCTAGATTAGGGTGATGATGGGTTGAGTACTGATTTGCCCGAAGTCAGGTGTATGACCTAAAGATTCTCGACAAGGTGAAATAATTATGGTTTGGCACTGCCTTCAATTGATTGGAGATGACACCCCAAGAACTGGTTGTATATTTTAAAGTAGATTCCGAACAAATTACAGTAGATATGTG
>JAGDQP010033448.1:0-12326 GCA_022664845.1 Lepisma saccharinum | reverse complement strand
CTTTGTTTCACTGTAGTTCCTCTTTCTATAATCAGCTTTCTCACTATAGGTAATAAAACCATTTTTATTAGACGAACCGTAATGTCGCTATACACTTATGCGATTCATTTTGTACATTTTTTTATTTCAAGTTAGTATTGGCAATTTATATATAATAATAGGATTATTAAAAAGTAACGTAACTGCTTTACAAAAGTATTTTAGAGAGTAAATACAGAAAAGAATTTTTAACAAATGTATTTACTAATTAAATCGTAGATTTTTTTCTATGTGATAGCGATTATAAGACCACTTAGGCTAAGTTCCTTATCTTTAATTAATGTTGCTCGGATTAAAAAAAAGATTCAACGATCTTAGGTCAATGAATTTTAACTTCTGTTTAATTTTCATTTGTTCGAGCAGCTTTAAAAGCGGTTTTGTGAAAGGGTCATCTAAGTCCTTGTGTGAAACCTTTTAGGAAGTGAGACTAAATTTGAATTTCAATATTATTTATAGCCTTTTGGCATTTAAGACTGAGGCCGGTATAGGGGAAAGGCAAGGACCAGGGAAGGTGTCGTCCAGGGCCTAATCTGAAGGTACCGTTTTCGGCATTTGTCTGATGTGACCGATGCTACGCCGGCACTCTACCAGTGAGATACCACGGCTCTGTAAGTAAGACTATATCGCGCTGTAGGTAAATATACAATGAAATGTACAGGAGTGGAGAGACTTGAGAAGTATTTTCTTGTCTCTTTATCAGGTATAATCTTATATACCTACCACAGCGCTGTCTTGCCAATCCTCTCAAGTAGACAAATACTTACCAGAGGTGGCTAAATCGAATTTCGAAGTACCAAGTTCATCTTCGTCATTTAGTAGGAAGTCGGCAATATGTGGACTACCTCAGTGTAATTCAAGATGGATAGTCACCTCCGGAAGAGTACAGGGGAAGCGAGGTAATGGAGGTGAATATCCCTTGGAAGATAACAGTGAGGGGGGTTACATTAAGGTTGAAACAAGTAATGGGAAAGTTATTCCGTGGTCTAATTTGCCACAAAAGTATTTCCGTATCATGGATTTATATGATAACAAGGTAATAAAATTAAGAAAAAGAGAGGCAAAGCGAAAGATGGTTATTTCAAATGGAGAAATAGATAGGAAGACCGACAACGTTGAAGAGAAATGACAGATTTTCGAAGTTCCACCAATGGCAAAAGAGAAGGAAGAAAGCATAGCTGAATTTTAGAGAAGTTGTCTCAGCCTGAGGTTTTTGTCAGGGAACAGAAGAAGGATAGCTTCCTTGGAAAATTGTTTAGGCTAGTTGCTCGGGAAGATGTTTTTCTTAATAAGAAGGAAAAAATATTCCAAGTTCGTGTCAGGCTCTTTCCTCATCGCAGACAAAGTTCTCTGCCGCAAGATAAAGGATGAAAAGAGAAAAGTACAGAATGAAGCAATTTAGGTACCTGAAAGTTTGAAACATGAAGTTCTAGTGGCGTATCATAATAGCGTATACAGTGCCCACGGGGGAGAGCTTGCTACACTCGAGGCAATAAAATAGAAGTATTCCTGGATTGTAATAAAGAGGGACGTTATTCAGTTTTTGAAAGTCTGTAATCTGTGTGCATAATATAAGAATGTTCTAAACCAACAAGTTACATGAATACTACTTTAGTTCCCGTGCCAAATTGTACCCTTTACGTTAATATCCTGGGGCCCTTTGTCCCTAGCGACATCTCTAGAATGAGGAAAATTGTTGTCTCCTTGGACACATTTACCAGACTAGTTTAACTGTAACCTCTAAGAAAAATATCAGCAATTGCGGTCAGCAAGTTCCTGATTGAATTATTTTGCACTACAGGTTTCATTCGATATGTAGAAAGTGACAACCTAAGTATATTTCCAAACAGCCTTTGATCTTCAACAATTCAATTATTGAGAGCACGTGAGATACATACAAGACTAAGAGGGTTATAAGATTGTTCTGTGAGACTCATATCAAAGCATCTTAAGCTGTTAGAATTGACGCTCAACCAGCAAGTAAACTCTATCACTGGATATAGTACGATTTTTTTACACCATGCGAGAAAACTTCCTACACTTTCTGATATGCGGACCGGCTTGAAGTACCAGGCGGAAGGAAAATAAAAGTATCCAAAGTACGTAAAGAACAGGAGGTAGGGAAGAAGAAAAAATGGCTAAAGAGATACAGAAACATAATTATAATAAGAGGAGGAGAGGGCATGATTTTAGAGTAGGAGACACTGCACTATTTAAGACTTACAATATAATTATCATGTGCTGCACGGAAACAGATGGGGGATCTTGCCCCAAAATTCGATGGGCCTCTCACGATTAAAAACTAATTGAATGAAACAAATTCAAATTAACAAACAATTGGAAAAAAATCTCGTTCATTGCGACCAATTGCGTACGGTTCATTCTCCACCTAAGTTTGTTAAAAATAGTTCAGGCTTCTCGAAAGACTACCGGAAGATTACCGTTCTTGACACAGTTGATACCCCTAGAATGAAATACAATTTAAGGAACAATCGTTCATGGAAACTCCTTGAGTGAAGAGACACTGAATTAATTTTGTGTAGCTCCAGAAAATTGTTGAGGTTGCAGAGTGACTACCGAATTTTAGTCGGTGTGTTTTAATTTCGGTTTAACTTGTCTTTTTGAATATTTGTTTTTTAAGTTTAGTGCGTTCATATTCTAAAACTCAAGGGGAAATTCCTCATTTGCTACCCTAAATGGCGTTACTAACCCAAACAAATTGAATTAGAAGGCCTTACGTTCTTTATGAGGATGAGCCCAGAACAGTATAAGAGTTTGTTTAGTTATTAATTGTAGCCCCAGCGAAACCATAGCGCACTCATACCTTTGTCTTCATCAACATTAATGTTACACCGACCATCTTGTTAAACTCACCTCTCTTCACTTTCTGTCTAACCGCTTTATTTATCTTCTTTAATACTGCCAAGCAATTATATTAATCTTCTGTTCTTCTTTGTCCATCCATGTCTTCAATTGCATTTCCCAATATGCAATCTGGGTAACCAATGTCTTAAACAATTCATTTATATTTTTATTTTATGGTCAACTATTAAACCTACCTGAAGCCAATGAATGAAAGACAAAGTATTGCTAAAAATGAGTAAATGAAAAATCAACATTTTTGGGTATTATCTAATAACAGATAATTTAAACATACTGTAAAATGTGATTGAAAGTAAAGTTGAAGGGAAAGACGAAAGTAATAAGACGATTTCTTTTTTTTTACGGTATGAAACAAGATGAATCATAACCTAAGGATAAATATAAGGAACAAACAATATTGGAGTGTATAGAGAAGGTTAAAATTATATCAAGGGACTTGTCGCTACCAGAAGAACATTTGGATGACTTAAAGCCAGAGAGTCTACTTTCCATAAAACACGAGATTGTTTCATTCTTCGGATAGTATTTACAATGAACTATTTATACAGGGTAAAATGAACTACCTTCATCTGCAGTAATGTAGTATTTGGAAGAATCGTGCTGGTCTATTTTCTAATTGAGTGTTTCGTAAAGCCAGAAACCGAGCCGTGGTAGAGCATTGGCGTAACATTCGGGAGGTCGTGGATTCGATCCTGACTGCGGTATTTGCAAGGCTTTTCTCTCAGTCACACCAGGCAAATGCTTTGATGTCAGCTTCAACATAGGCCCTGGCCAGCACTTTTGCGAATCCTTTTCCTTCCCCTATCCCGGCCTGAGTTTTAGATGCCTATAGGTCATAAATACAATTTAAAAAAATCATAAAGTCAGTAGCAACCAGGTCCTAGAAAAATATGGGGGATAGTACTACCGTAACAGATAAGAGATGCCTGAACTCCTTATTAAAGTGTATTATAATGCTAATGACCCACCTTGCATAGTGGACAATTTTTCATCGCATTACGTAAAATAAATATAAAATTTTGAAAAATATTTAATTTGAGTGCTGTCAAGTGACACTTTATATGCTAATGGCTTCCTACGGCGAACTATTCCACTTTATTGTCTCAAATGGATGAAACTCATATTTTTATATAATTTATCTTGTTATAAAGGTGATAGATACGTAAATATAGAGCAGAAAACTGATTGTAATTTTTCGTGAGATCAGTCTTTGCTGGAGTAAGTAAAATCAATTTATATTGCTATTTTTAACCCTAAATCGTATTTTCCTATGGACTTTTTTCCATAGAAATTTTCCTATTACCCATGATGTTTGGAACTACATTACGCAGCTATAATATTATACATTGCGGAAATAAATACATTATTTTCAAAATCGTAAAATTTCCTACAACCTTTAGTCGAACATTTTCCTCATATTTTAGCTCAGCTGACATATACGAGGTTAGGAAGAAAATATAATGCACAAGACAGATTACATTTCCTTTATTTTATCCTAAAATTATGCAAAAATGGATACTCGTGGAGAAATAGTGAAGATAACTTTATACATTGCCCTTAATATTAGAAATGTAATAAAAAGAAAACCCCTCTAGGTTTATCGGTTTAGAAGCTACGCCTTATAAACTACGCGCAGCTGACAATTCCAAGATGGCAGAATATTTTTTTCAAACCCCGCAACTGGATTTTTTATTTTTGTAGGTTGATTAGAGCAACATGAACAGCATATTTCAGGAGGTTTGATCTTTTATATTGCATGTCAATGTTTGTTTAAATTTTAGAGTAATTGCGCTGTCTTATTAAACTAAATAAAACATTAAAACCACGAGTATATTACACCCATTTTGTACTCTAAAAATGGGAAAACTGCATCAATTATACACATCAACAAAAAGAATTACCGATAGAAATTACTTATATGGTCTACAATAAATCCCGTGGATCTATTCAGACGTATCTAATTTGTGGTACAAGTTTACAGTTTTAAAGCAAACACACTGTCTAATTTATTTATTTACAGTACAATAAATATTAAGGTTAAATTTAGTTATAAATTAATAGCTTTCTTTGGTTTAAAGTAAACTTGTTCACAACCAAGATGACATCTGGTCTTTCATAGTAAAATTTTAATTAAATTTTAATAAATTCCATATAAATAACTTCGTACTCTATAGAATTAATTAATGCGTGGATAAATTGGTTTCCTATGAAATATTAGCTTTTTCTATTCTTAACTTGCAAACGCTTAAAGATAATCACATTTAATAATTCTTAACAACTAACAGACAAATGTACTTAGTTGCTTCCTTTTGATACCCAATTCATATGTTTGTCAGTGACATCTAGTAGTGTAAATAAAAAATTCTCTTGAATGAGACATTTCTCTGATAATGATTGTTCCGTCGTAATGAACACAGATCTCGAATAATCATAGAAATTACTGAAAAATACAGATTTTTGGTTAACATTTTGGGGGAATTTAACTGCTGTAAAGATCTATTGTTTTATAATTTGTCCGTTTGGAACCTCATAATTATAGTAAATTTTAAATTGGGGCCGTTTCGCGAGTCGAAGGAATATATTTAAAATTATTAAAACCATATCCTTAGCAGTAATAAAATAAAATTTAAAATTTTGTCTTTCATACCATTTTCCGTATTTATAGTTCAATATAACTACTGTTCGGAAAAATAGTAATGTATAAAATAGATTATATCCATATAGTTTGCTTAGATCAACCATGATTTTAAAAGAAATTAAGCCATAATTCAAACTTCAAGTAGACGTTATTACAAAGTCTCGTGTGATCGCTTAGATCATCTGTTCTAGATCTACAAGTCAATTCAGCCATATTTGAAGGTTTGAATTTTTGTAAGATACATTTTATTCGCTTCAGAGTAAAAATGCCTTTAACGTATATATGGACATGGTACATAGTTGTATCACGTTTGCAACTAAAATAATATTTAAATATTTTCTATTTACTCACAGAAGTCTCTGCGTTCATCAAAATGTTTCATTCTAAAGTCATCATGATAATCATAGCTACTAGCCCCCTACCGAAAGCCGAAACTCTGATAAACGAGCTTAACACCGTTCTCTGATCCAAAATTTTGACTTTAACTCTTTGTGTTAGCTTACATTTGATCATGCGCAATATTGTCAAGAACTTGCATTTGTCTTAAGCATGTTTTGCCTTCAACTATACTTTCGATTGTGTCCTTCCCTACAAAACTAATGTACTATTCATTTCCTGTTTTGTTCTTTATGTTTGCCAGTATGTTTCCTCTCATTGTCTTCAACTGATTTCTTAATGCTCTTACATTTTGACAACAAAACATAGTTGCACGTCTTGCAATTAAGATCAAAAAACACTGAACTGCTGAACAAGACTATATTATTCGTAAAAAATTAAATTACATGTAACGTTTCGACCTTCTAGCCAAGATCCTCATCAGACATACACTCAATTAAGGAAAGTTTAAGTATAGGGTCTAAGATTAGTCCTGTGTTATCTGATATCATTATGAATGTATGGGAGAGGAAGGTGGTAGAGAAGGGAAAAGGGAAGATTAAGTATTTATGTAGATACGTTGATGATTGTTTTGGGATAGAGTTAGAGCTGGAGATAGAGAATGGAGGTAGCTTATGTTATCTTGATATTTTAATGAGTAAAGAATGGAGGAGACTTAAAACGCAATGGTATCAAAACGAATGCAATGCTGGTATTTATTGTAACAAGAAAAGTAATGTGGATAAAAGCACCAAAGCAAATTTTATAAGAAATATGTTGACAAGAATTAGTAGGATTTGTAGCAAAAATGTAGAAAAGAATGTAAACGTTTTTAAGGAACAGCTATATGAGAATGGGTATAGTAAAAGGGATATCTTAAAGGCATCTGTGGTTTCTAGAGGAAGAGAAGGAGAGGAGGAAGGAAAAGAGGTGGTATGGAAAAGCATTATAGGGTTAGGAGAGGACACAGAGATTATTAAAAAGATGTTAAGAAAGCAGGGTGTAAGAGTGTACAGAAAAGGTAGTAGAAAGTTGTTGGATTTGGTCAGAAGTAAAAGAAAGGATAAAGGGAAGAAGGAGCAGAAAGGTGTAATTTATTGTATTAACTGTGAGGATTGTGATATGAAGTATATTGGAGAGACGGGTAAATTGTTGAAAGAAATAATTAAACAACATAAAAGCGATGTGAAATATGGTAGAGAGAGTAATGCTATATTCAAACATGTAAAAGAAAAAGAACATAATGTGGACTGGGAAAAAGTGATTGTGTTAGAATATGAAGATAGTATGTCGCCTAGAAAATAGAAGGAGGTCTGGTGGATAGAAAAAGAAGAAGATAAGAACTTAATGAACTGGACTAAAGGTTTTAGCATTAATAAAGAATGGAAGATTATTGTTGACAAACACAGGGATATGTATGTTAAATGAGGTGTTAGGGGCCTCTATGTTTGCTTCATGTTGATTCTCTTTTGTTAACATGGGATGTTTTATGGCGTCTCTGATTGACTGATTGTTCCAGCCAATGGGGAGGCTGCTTTAAAAGAGTGTATGTCTGATGCGGATCTTGGCTAGAAGGTCGAAACGTTACATGTAATTTAATTTTTTACGAATAATATAGTCTTGTTCAGCAGTTCAGTGTTTTTTGCTCTTACATTTCCTCACATCGAATGCCTTAAGAATATTGATTCACCAATCGTTCGTTGAAATTCCAACGAAGTATAAACCCATACTCTAAGCAAATTCTTTAGCCTTTTCTCCGTTACTCCCTTTGTTCATCGTCCCAGAGAAAATATTCTTATTCAGAATATCTCTCTCTCTCTCTCTCTCTCTCTCTGTGTGTGTGTGTGTGTGTGTGTGTGTGTCTCTTCATTGTAATTATTTTATATTTTCTTCTAGTTTCATATCTTAACTTATAATTTCAGATATTTTAATTTGTCTACCTCTTCTACTTTTGATCTTCCAATTTTGTTCTTTGCTGCCGTTTCATCTGTCCCTCTCATCATAATTTTTCCTTTCCTCTATTTATTTCTTAATTTCATGTTTCTTACACCTTCCACTTATTTTCATGTTATTAATTCACCTTTAATTCTCTGTAGGAGGAACTATTTCAACTCCAAATCTAATGGATTTGTTGTATTGCCGCAATTGTCATTGACGAAACACCATTTTGAAACTTCTTGAAGACGTATATCAAGAACGAAGCAAAGGTTTTTAGGCCTTTTTCGCTTTTTATTATTATGCAAACTTGAAACCAGGTAAACTGAAATCTACTTTTACAGACTGCTTCTTTTCGAACTTCAGTGATAAGTATAATTATAATTAAGAGCATTCCCCCAGTAATTTAATATCTAAATATTTTTTCAAATTCAAATTCAAACCTACTTACATTGAGTCTTAAATCAAATTGGCTAGAGGCAGCGTTCGTGTCTTTTTCCTGTATCTGTTTCACTTCGTTCTATTAAAATGTCTTCTGCTTTATCATCATTCTACAATTTGGTTCTGATGTTCCTTATATCTCGCCATCACTCCAACCCATAGCTACGTTCAACATTTCCATATATATAATGGTAAACTCGATCGAAAGCGTTTCAAATTCAATAAAGGTGACATTCAAATATAAAAGCTTAGCTCTTTCCTCTAAGGTGGAAATACGTCATAAATCCAAGGTGGCAGGATCCAAAACAAAAAAATAGATTTGACATTTATCTGCACGATCTGTTGTTTGAAGTATACCTTTAATGTTGCCAATGTCAGTCTAGTTATATAAACTGGTCTCTGAACAATTTCTCGATCTTTACGTTGAAAGTGTTAGACGCTCTAGTTTCCTTAATCTTCGTACTCGCATTTAATTTCATTCATTATCTCAGAAGCCCTGTGAAGCATTCTACGCAGTAGCTCAGATGTCATGAGGAGGATTGAGGTAAAGAGGAACAAGAAGTAAATGGGAACACTGATTCCCAGTCAATCAACATGCATCAGAGAAAGGAACATGCGGTGCCTATGTTGCAGATTACGCTTATTCTTCAAAATAACACTGTGTAGGCTGAAAATCTGATGCCATACGAACAAAGTAACACTTCCCTCAAAAGAATATAAAAAAAATAATTTTCAGCTTTTTAGTGTCTTGTCTGACCCCCTGTAGAATTTATTTTAATCATTTAACCGACATGAAAATTAACTCCTTGAGAATGTCTTTAAGCTGAATAAGGTATGTGAAGGACAAAGTATTATGCTACTGCTTTTGTGTTTCCTTAGTGTGTTCCTGTATCCATAATTTTTAAGTATGAAAGTTTATACAAAGCATTAAGCTTGTCAGGCAAGAGGAATTTTGTTTCGTAAGTTAAGATCTACTTTATGTATTTTCTTTAGCAGCTACAGTTTGTGTTCCTAGTCACTGACTGACAATCTGCTTTCGCTTTTGAAATTGGATTTATTCACAATGTTTCTTTGTGTAATGGTTTCAGAACAGACAATATGTTTTATTTTGATTGTCAATGCTTACATGTTTACTGATTTCAAAATTATTGCTATCAACGGAAAGCTCAGAACAAGGGCTATGTTTCCTTTTACCCAATATTACCCCACATGCCCATACACAGAGAATAAAAGGAGTTTCCCCATTTTAACCAATCTCTGCGGGTAAGAGGAACATCCAAGGGTTGGTTAAAAATAGTTCCGGAACAATCACTGAAATGTTTAGTGGAAATTCATTTACAGCTATAGAGAGGCAGTAACCTAAGCTTCATAGTGATATATTTATTTCTAGTGACAATAAGTAAATGTGTACCAGTTGGTTAAATTTGGATTTTGCAAAAAGTGTTTTCCTGAACCCACTATATAGCTTGATATTAATGTTTTGTTCTGTAAGAGACAAGGGGAGAACCGACATTTCTCCCAAACTGCAAGATCTTCCAAAAAAGTTTGTATGTTCTACATTGTGACATCTTCTTTATATCTAAAATGAAAATCAAGGGCCAAATAAGCTTTCCAAACAGTCTCAGGTACTCAATTAGGATTTCAATGTCCGTGTTTGTCCATCTCACAAACTGGTTCAGACGAAACTGTACGAATTGGCTGCAGATAACCACACGCTTGACTTATAAATTCACTTGATCTCGAACTTCAATGTTTAATACCATTAATTTACTAATATTGAATAGCTACACATATATATAATTAGCGGTGTGAAATGATTGTTGAAAATAATCGTGGGTTATAAAATAGCGCAACAAGTTGCACTTATACCGAAAACAAAATTAAATGAGGACTTTAAGGATAGCATTGCTCAAATTGAAATTTCTTCACACTAAATGTAAAGTTGGAACACGAATATATTACACCCATTTGTGTTCCTCTAAAAATTGCATCAATGACGCTAAAAAACTTAAACAACAATGGAGAAATTAATGAGAAATAAATATTAATTTTATTTTCAAGGAATCTACAGCATACTTTAAAAATCATTAATTCATTTGAAAATGCTCCTATCTTTTAACGGCTAGTACAATTACGTAATTTGCTTATTTACAGCACAATAAATGTGGAAACACGTTATAAACATAAGACTATAACTTTATTTTATTCAAAATAAACAAGTAGAAGACGCACCTGGCATCTAGTATTTGATATTGGAGAGCAAACGTTTGCCTAATTTTTGTGTTAATAATTTTTATGTACAATTAGAATATGGATTTAAGCTAACCATAATTTGATTTTCCCACACTGAGAAATTGAGGTTCTAAAAGGTTTATTTTCGATTTCTCAACTTGGTCCCATATCTAATTTTCAATAATACTAAATGTAACCTTAGAAGTTACTAATGAGAGGGGTTAGTGTATATTATCAACAGGGAGATGGTACATAGTCGACTCATCCCAGGTACTTCACCCGTCTTCCATCCCGACCTGAGCATCAATGAATACAATTCAGGGATCTCTTTAACGCTGTTCACTAGAAGTCTAGAAAGGTATATTAGAACTAAGACTGCCTAAACATCGACTTAATTTTCATTCGAGACGTTTCCTCTGTTCATGTGTAGTCCACTCTATATGGAGGTTGCTGCCCGCGAGACATAAGAGAAGTTCAATAATCATTTTAGGTTGTTACCGGGCAATGTTATTTTCTTTTACATTTTGGGTGTGTTAGTTATCAGGCACCGGGCACGTATGTTTCCCCACGGGACTCAAGTTTTGCTGTACATATATTTCTTGCGGGTTCGAGGGATTTTTTCTTTCTATTTTACATTTTTTTCGAAATCGGGGACCGAAACAATGAACGGAAGTATTATTTCGTAGACCTTCCTGAAAATCAGGGACGACCGATCATCTTAACTTATGGCGTAAATTTCGACCTATCATAAACGTTAGGGAGTTTATACTCGCCAAACGCAACCTGTGTGACGTATGAGAAAAAGTTTTTCTCTAATCGCTTGTCTAACCAAATCACATGTTGGGGTGAAAAATGTTACACCTATTGATTTAATTTTCTATCTAACAGTTCCTGTCTAACAGATGATCAGAACCCTTTGTCAAGTTTCCGTTTTACGAAATCGGAAAATGAACAAATCTCATATTTTTAAAAACGTTTGAAAATAGAAAATGTGTTTCTATAGAGTCTGATGGTAATATTTTAGTATCGTAAGAATACTGTAGATATGCTTTAAAATCTAATCATTAATAGGAAAATATATTGCGATAAGGGCAATGTCGTTAAGCTAACTCAATAGATGGCAGTCGCAGATGTGAATAGTACGTGAAACAAAACTAAATTTGTAACCCATCATATTGGTTTACTTCAATATATACGAAATTATAGTCGGTAGCGCGCTCGACTTCAGTGCGAGCGGTCCCGGGTTCGATTCCCGATGGGGGCTCAAATATTTCGGTGTTGACCCAGCATCGTGAGGACAATTGGGGAGCTGCTCTGAATAAAAGACAGTGGCGATCACAGTGAGAGCTTCGGCTCTCCTCTTCCAACCCGTCTGGTCAGCGTGGGAGCAGTAGACCAACTCCTTCCTTCGGGGAGAGGCCTCGTCCACTAGTGGATTGAATATGGCTTTGATTTATTTTATTTATATATATTTATTTATTTATTTAGTGACAACACAACAGGCAATGGCCTAATTATAGTGTTAAGCTTTACAAAGTAGTTGTACAGAGTTTATTGACAATTGTATCTCTAAATTCTTTAGGTGACATATAACATACGTCCAGATCATTGTGAACTGTACAGAGTTGGTTATATATAGTACAAATTCTCCAGATTGGTGACCTCATTAAGATATTGGTTCTTGCCTTTTTACAGTGGAAGAAACCAGTATTATTAACGCGAGTTTTAGATGATGGGACACGAAACTGTAATGTCGAAACTAAATCCATACAATCTAACTTATTTT
>JAGDQP010033447.1:6812-20656 GCA_022664845.1 Lepisma saccharinum | reverse complement strand
TATATTCCATGATTTAGTATGTGACCGGTTATGAAATTAGGTGGTGGTAAAATTTCTGTTTTTTCGTATAGTATCAGCCTTGTTCAGCAGTTCAGAGTTTTATTCAGGAAAATACGAGTAAAGCATATTCTGCTTGATATTTTAGAAACACAGTAATTCGTTACTACACTATAATTCCTATAATCAAACTTATAAATCTTTCCTCCTTTAGATATCAATATTTCATTTCCAGATGTGACAAGTCTAGCTTATGTTGCTCTCAAAACTGGAAACTTCTGAAACATCTTGGTTATATATTCTGCATTTCACGAGTTTTTAATTCTGTTATTTTAGATCCTGGTCAGAACAGTACGTGTTCGATGTGTTGTTTGTGGGGGAGCGGGGGGGGAAGATCCTCCCTCTGTAAAAATGTTTCCAGTTTCTTTTTTCAAAATAACCCTGAAGCTTCGGATACAAAGCGGACGTAAAATCCGGCATTCCACGAACCGAATACCCCCTCTTCTGGAAATTGCACAAATCGGACATGGGTCAGAAGTATATATTGTTGCAGTGTCTCACTATACAACTTTTTATATGATTTTATTTAACAGCTATGTTTAGACGTGACTATGATAAGGAGCTTCCCCCGTATCGGGACGGGCGTAAGCCATAGTGCTGTTACCGCCCATATAATTCATTTTATCTTATCACTATACAACTTCCGCTCTGAAGTAGGAATTTTTCAACGGTTTTCTTCATCATTACGAATTCTTAGTTATTTTTCTGTTGAGAATTATCGTTCTACGTTCTCATGAAGAGACTGTTAGTGTCTCACTGCTTGCGTCCAGGTAGGAACAATGGAACAATCCCGAAATACAGCATTTCCTTATTTTTATTAACTGTATTAATAACAGAGTTCCTTGCTATCATATTAATAGGGGCTACAGAAATTTAAAGTGACGGAAGGGCACGAGAATTCGTATTTATACAAAGCAGATTTTTATTTGCGCACAAGATGATAATAGCAGAGCAAAATTCTTTTAAGGAGGGAGGACCTGGCTTTCCTGAGACTATCCGTAGCAACGGGCTCAACTATGTCTGCATACAGTGATAAAATCACCTGTCAATTCTATCTTGTGACAAAATTATCAATTTGCTTATATTTAGGTGACAAAATTACACCTATTAGCTACTATTTTGGTGACATAATTATCTAAGTTCGAACCGAGTACCCCAGTAAGAGGACTTGCTGATAGACTTGAGTATTGAAAATGAAATGTTAATGATATTTTTTCTTTGCTTTTTTTACACTGCTCCTGAAGAATGGAGAGGCCTGGTACTTATTTAACTTAAATTTATAGGTCAGAGCAGTCGCTCTGGACTAAGTCCGTCACAAGTCTCATAAATAAAGATAAAATGAATTTTATGGGCGGTAACAGCACTATGGCTTAAGCCCGTCCCGAGTCACAAGTCTCAGTGTTGACGTCCAACGACAACAACTCCGCAGGGGATAGGAAAGATGAAGGTAGAAGGACTTGTCTAGGTACCATATCAGCACCCACTTGTTGAAACTGTGGAAAACCTCAATCAGTATCTTCGGCGGCAGGATTCAAACCTACTTGTCCCCACACGGCTGATCCAAAATCCGCGATCACAACCGCTGGAGCATGGGCATGGCCTGAATTCAGAGTAGATTTCAGACATTTGCCTGATCTTCCTGAGAAAATGATAAGACGACGACCCGCCAGAACAGTTTGCACTAAGTGGTTGCTTGCAGTTACAATTTAGCTGTTTGCCCTGATATGATGTTGGACAAGTTGCAATGAATTACACATTACATTTTTTTACACGAATCGAAAACAAAGGTCTCAATGGTTGTAGTACAGTATATACATTATTATACCTTGACTTAAGCAGAAATGAATTGGTACCCTAACCTCGTGATCTATAATGGCTTCGATAATAATTAGGGAGGCAGTGCAGGTTCAAGTTCCGCTCACGTAACGCATCGTTATTGAAGTTTCCGTCCAGCTTTCTCAGTACCCCCAGTCGAATGATAGGATGGTACTATTAACGGAGACCCTGATCCAGTGTTCGGTTTGTTATAAATTAAGAATTGGGAATCCTAATACTAGTAAGTTTTCACCTACTGTTAGTTTGGAAAGAAATCAAAGATTTTGCCCGTGGTTGGGACATTCGGAATCAATAACCGGGGAAGAGATCATTAGGCACTGGGGAAAATTGTAATACGTACGATAATTTATTTACTGCAATTCGCATAACAGCGTGCATTGTTGACTGCTGAATGCTAATAAATTAATAAATAGGTGGAAGGGGAAAGAATAGGCTTAAACGTATGTTGTTGAAGCCAGTCTCCTGACTTATATGCCTAGGTTGAGTTTAAAAGTTACTCACTGAAGTTACTCAATTAATATCAAACGGGGAAAGGCGGTGAGGGGGAGCTGTCAGTATTTAACCCTACACAGAATATTAGAACAAGGAAAATAAAAGAATGTATTTCTGGGCACTTTAAACGTCTGCAAAAAAATTTCATAGTTCTACCCCTATTTGCCAATACAATCCCCATAGCATATGCCTAGCTTGTGTTAACAACATACCCTACCTAAAGTATACTATTCTACGTGTCTTAGCAACACCGTTAAATCTGACCTTCTGGCAATTGCACAAATGGGAGTTGTGTGTATTCTCGCCTGAGAGGACGGACGATATATGCAATAAAAAAAATGAAAACTTTGCATTGAATGCAGTGGTGGAATTGAGAGGAGATGAGGAATGGGGCATCCTACTCATTCAAAGAAAGGAAGTTAAGAATCTCTCTCGTTGGGTGAAACGAAATATTTTGATTCGCTGAACTCTTCTTCGTCGGTAGATTAACATTTTACTATTTACTTGTATTATTGCAGTTTCACGATTTAATCACATTCTGCTTTAAAGCTCTGCATATTGACGAGTAAAATGTTATGTTCTTGTAAATATAAGTTTCATATCAATAATAGTGTACAACATCAGTTAAGGCTTATGTGCTGTTTAAAATCTAGACTCGAAATAACAGTCATACAATTCGTACACAACGTTATTTTTTTAAATTTATGTTATGGTATGTCTTGGTTAGATTCTATGGTGAGACAAACATCAGATGTGGCAGCTAACATTAAAACTGACTTCGAAAGTCCACACCATGCCATTGCTAGTTAATGTTTATCAATTCGACTACTGGAGAGAACTTAACGTACACTAAGATTCATTGAAAGTATCCGGCCCATGCACCTTCTAGGAACTAGTCTCTTTCAGGGACGCGGCCAGCGACAATTTGTATTGAGTGGTGAACAATTTATTGGGACACAATAAAGTAATATTTTATATCACATTTGCAAAAACGCATATAGAAGTAGATGCTTACATGGGACGAAGAAAATTTTAAGTATAATGTGCAGTACCTACCTCTCTGTTACGAGCCTGTTCTTACATATGTGGCACATTTTTATGAATGTGGGAAATCTGCTAGTTCCTAGACTAAATGTACTACCCCAACATTAAACTCGCGCGACTGAGAAACACTTGATAATTTGATAGGATTGCCAGTCGTTTGATTTGAACCGAAGACATTCTGAAATCGATGCACACGCTCTATAAACTGAACTACGAGTCCTCGGTTTCATTTACGGTACATTAATAATTAAATGAACGAATGAATTCATCTTTCTGTCAAACACTAATCATTCGAAATAAATATCCCAGCAACTACGTAGTAACATACTTTTAGGAACAATAAGTGGGTTCAGTAACTGAAGAGCCCCCTTCCCCTACCAAACGACCGAACTCAGTTGACGGAACGTTGCCTTGGGATTTGGAAGGTCCTGGGAACGATCCTAGCGACCGCATATCCTGAGGTATTCCCAGGGATTTTCGTCGGTCACATTAGTCAAATACTTGGATGGTAGCTAGTTACTAGGCCCTGGCCCTCTACCTTACAAAACCTTCTCCCCTTCCCAGCATTTACCGGGTGTGACTGAGAAGCCCTGGAAAAGCCTAAGTCAGGATAGGCAGCCACTGGGATCGTTTCAGGAACTTCCATACCTGAGCCAACGGTCTATCAACCAAGCTAAAGCGGAGGGTGGTCTAAACTCGTTATTAGCATCTAGGCAAAAAAAGTCAGCTTCATATTTGTGTGGCAGACTTCTGTGTTTTATCACTAAAAAATCCGCAAGCTGTTAGTACTATGACATTATTCAGTGTTCGATTTGTTACATTTCGAAGGGGGATCCTAAAACTAGTGGTTGCTAGTAGATATCAACATACTTCCTGCTTCTGTAGAAATATCAAGATTTTATCTCTTGCTGAGATAGTATTCGGAATCAACAACCGGGGATGCAATCCTCACGCACCAGGGAAAATCCCCGTCATATCCCTGTCCAATCGAAACTGACATTATTACTGCTATTGACACCAGCTGAATTATTTTTTCACAGTCAAAAGAGAAGAATGTCGGGATGAAAATTCTGCCAGAGCCCCAACAGGGGTAGCGGTTACCTCTCTCAGTATATTATACAAGTACTTTGAGCACACACGCACGCACACTAAACACACACACACACACACATATATATATATATATATATATATATATATATATATATATATATAGAGAGAGAGAGAGAGAGAGAGAGAGAGAGGTTCAATATATTTTATAGTTGAAATTCGACATAAACTCTGGAAATCTCTGCCTACATCCCTCTTTGCTTTAACCCCCTTGAATTGATAAAACCTAGCGAAAACCTGCCGGAAAGGTACATTCAAGTCACGACCTGGATGACTCCTTCCCGCATCCTTTCTTCTGTCACCACCCCTGAACATTTGCTGCGATTGGCACAATAAAGCCGTATTTCCAAATTATTTTTTCTACAGCGGCGTAGGTCTACTCTCCATGCAGTTCATTGTGCATTACGCAAAAGAATAATTGCTTGCTAAACGCAGAAGGGGAACAAATCCAGGATAGGGTAAGCACTGTCAAACTAAGCGAATATTATGTATACTTATGTAATTTAACCTAACCTGAAGCGAATTTAACTAATCCAAGATTATACCACAAATCTAATGCAAAAAGACCATCCTAAAGTGGAACAGAATACTATTTTATGGACAGTTTCACTAATCTTCCACTGCAACGTAAAAAAATAGTCTGAAAATAAATTTCGAAAATTCAGTTTATCTGATCACACGATACTTTTTCTGCAAACCTTAAAAAAAAGTGCATTACTGTGTATTCTAAACAAGTTAAAAATAGTAAGAAACAAAAACAGACGTTCACGAGTGTGATACGAAAGAAACTTTAATACGGGCGAATTAACACCAGTTGCGTTACGGGACGTTTGCTTAACTTAACGAAAGGCCGAGGATTATTTTGTATATTGCTAAATATGCAACAGGGGAACAATTTGACGAATCATATATAACTTAGCAATACCAAGGTTTTTTAATAACATTTATTACCAACGGGGGTGAATGAATTGTTATTAACGTCATAAACGAGCTTGTAAGGACGGGTCCTACAGGTTTTGGTAAAGTGGTCTCCGACCAACTGCGTTTAATGGATCCCGGCGGGATTAGCCTTTTGGCCATCCCGAGATCCTCAACGGGAGGAGGGGTATTTTGTAACAGCTTTCGAAACTTAAATACATCTTCCAAAATAATCACAAATTAATGCTGTATTGCTTAGCGACTCCGAACAAAATACAATCAAAAATAGTACGGTATAACAAAAAAAACAATAAATATATTTAACTGTTGACTGGGGCAACAAAATACCTCCTTGATAGTCCGCGTTAAAAAAAACAATTACTATGGTACCGGTGATTAATCAAACAAATACAACAAAGAATTAGCAAAATTATAGTAATTATGGCAACAAAACTGGATATGATGTGAGTTTTCTTCTCTTTTATTATCTTTGAAAATGTTTATGAAAGGAACAAAACTTATTTCAAATAAAATTACATTTTACAATGTATTTGGAATTTATTTATGGCCATTTATCACCATTGGTGCAGGTCTGAATACGGAACAATAGAAGGTGAGCAAAGTATTAACCAGGACCTTTCTTAAGGTACAACCCTGACATTCATATGATAAAACTGAGGGGAGCCTTAGGAAACCTAAATAACAATAGTCGATCGTGCGGCACGAACCTACGTATTTTTTCATGGGCGATTCTAATTCAGTACAAGGTAATTCGAATCCTGAAGAAGATAACAAAGGGTTATGCAAGGTTATACAAAAAGCGCAAGGAAGCAATGCCATCTTAAATAGTAGATCAATTTTTTGCTGTCTTCGTCTATTCTTTTTCGCTCCTGTGGATTTTTTTTGGCTTGGAAATAGGAAAGAAACGTTGCACGTGAGAATGTACGATTTCAGGTAGCAAACATTCCGTATAAAACGCATAAAGCTTCGCCGGTCTTTTTCTTGGGAAGCTGACAATAGTAACTATAGCCCTGTTTTCTTTTCAAGTTTCACTCACTTCCATGCTGTTATTACACACCAAAGTCCAAAACAGACAATGCAATAATAAACTCCAAGATGATATTGTATACCAAGAAGTTTCGTGCTTGCCACAGTCATAAATTCAAAATGTTCGATCGTCTGCAGTTCTGGCACTGAACAGCTTTCTCATCTCGCTTAGGTCTCCAACTAGTCCTTCGCTGGATAGCCAATTCGCTTGACTAGTGGCTATGACCACGAATGGCGCAGAAGGAATGTGTGACATGTACAGAAAACCAGGCAATCCCATTCAACAACCTCGTTCGTTACGTCTGGAGACAAAAGTGATGACGTGAAGAAAAATAAAATCAAACCAAAATAACAGAAACATTCTTTCTTGCCATAACCAATGTTGCCGTATTTATCGTGTATTTTAGAACATATAAATTACTTTATGCAAAAGAAAGTTGAAGACATGATACATTTTGTATGAGTCTCAGGCTCTTGCTTGCAACATTGGAAGCCATTCAATTCATTACTTTCTGATTTATTGTATCCTAAAATTTACATGATTTTAGATGAGGGAAACCATTCGCTGTCTCAAAGGAAGAAATTCCCCATAAGCTACCTTTTATGCCAAATTTCGTATATCTAGCTCAAACGGTGTGGCGTTGAAAATATATTTATGCAGTCCGCCATTTTGGATCCAATATGGCGTCTTTGGGGACATATTGATATATTTTTGTAACCTTTTATTAATCAAGTACCGTTATACTAAATTTATTTTTTCTATCTTCAGACATTTAGGCTGTGTATCCTACGAAAATTCCAGTTTTTATCCAAAATAGCGAGTTTTTAAAAATTTGTAGTATTTTTTTTGTAACTTGCTAATGATGATATACCTTACGTCAAATTTCGTTTTTCTAGCTTCAGTCGCTTAGGTAGTGTGTTATTTGAAATTATAGGTTTGGCGGCCATTTTTGATTGAAGATGGCGACTTTTTCAAAATTTTGGAATTTTGTCTTTACCTACTTATCAACCTCCACCTTCATGGCAAATCTCATGCTTCAAGCTTATTTCGAACGACCTAAACAATATGACGAGTGGGTGAGTCAGTGAACCTAAAATACGTAATTAAGGGAGACCACAACTCTAATATGCTTCAAGTTACGAATATGAAATTTTGCACACCTTCACATATTTGCAATATCTCCGTAACATCAAAATCTCATATTCCCATCTCTAACATCTTTCCTTCTTACGGGGTCTCGAAACCACTTATTTGGCCATAAAATCTTGTTCCTGTATAACATGCTTCTGGCAGCGCCGACGTTTTGCTCCTCACGGAACTTTGCTGAATGTACTGCAGTGAATGTTGATGTATTGTTAATCAGTGTAGGGTGACAATTCATCCCCAGTTTCCGAGGAGTTTCACGGGATTAAGATATTTATCTTCGGCTATTTTTCTCTCCTGTTTGAAGAATAAATATCCTTCGGAAAATGTTACAGTATAATATATACAGATATTTCCGAAAAAAGTATATTGTATGGCACACAAATAGGCAAGCCGATTTTTTTTATATTCCCTAACATAATTATAATTTCTCTGTCACCTCCGACGGGGTAATTATCCAGTTCTTATCGTGAAGTATTGCCTAAATTTTATGGTAAATAAAAGCTTTTAGAGAATTTTATACGTATCCTTGTGCAATGAAATTGAATCGGTAGTTGGAAGTAGGAAATAAATCAAAACATATATTTTGTGGGAAATTAACAAAAACTGTATAATTTTTTTAATATTTGCTAAAAGGGAACCATATTTTTACTGAATATTCAAAACGGTATTCTGATCATTGTATATTACTAGATAGTTTCCAGGTACAATGTTTGTTTTTTTACCTGTAAAATTAAACAAGCTGCTGGATTTATTTCCTTCTTCAACTGATGGAAAAAATGAATGCTCAGTTGTAAATGCTGAGACGTAAATATGGAAAAATCGACCATATAAATAAAGAAAAACACCAAAAAATAAATGAATGGTACTCCAAATGAATAATATTTACAATAAATGTTTGGACAATGAACACTAAAGCTACAAGCAAGTAAAAATTGCATATTTTTTCCTTCTACGAACTGACATAAATTTCGCATTAGAAGGGCTAAAATGCTATTATTCGGTAACAGTGATAGTAATAGTTGCTATACGCAAATATGATAACAATAGCAATTAAACACAGCACTTCAGAAGAAAACGTATCTAAATTGGAGTTATTTATTCCCGATAGTTAAAAAGCAATGTAAAACACCATTTTAGAATAACTTATTTACTTATATGATGTTATGTGTGCAGTAGGGTAATTTAGCTCATACTATCACTGTTAGAAAACGATCGTATGTTCTTATCTGGGCTTGAACTAACTGGTGGAGAGGGAACAGTATATAAAACCATTAAATCATGAATGGATAAAGCGGTTGGCTACTACGGGGTGGGGAAGTGTAATTTAGTTTTATGCTAAAATAATTTAATATTTTAAGCGTGGTTATATTCAGGGTGTTTATGAACTACACACAAAACTTCTGGAGGTGATTCCCCACATCGAAACAAAAAATAATTCCTCTAACAATGCGCATAGTTCCGGAGCTACAGGCTGTAGGAAACTTGGAAAAAAAATTACAGGTTCATATTTCTATCAATACGAACAGTAGAACTGATGCGGCATGGTACCGTCAAATACCTTAAATCTACACTATCAGAAAATGCATGTTTCAAAATTTCGCAATGGGGGCGTAAAGGATTTCCCAAAGGAATTAGGAGATTCCCAGAAATTCTCTGAAGTAAAGATGGCTTGAAATAAGCACGAATGGGACGGTATTCCACCAGGAAACAACAAATTGTTTGCGCCAAGTCGATATCTCAAGTAGATTCCTTATACCGAACGGTTTTATTTTAACTGCGTGGTTTCATAACAAGTCGA
The DNA here is from genome assembly GCA_022664845.1 of Lepisma saccharinum. Classification (NCBI taxonomy): domain Eukaryota; kingdom Metazoa; phylum Arthropoda; class Insecta; order Zygentoma; family Lepismatidae; genus Lepisma; species Lepisma saccharinum. The sequence goes on along the minus strand of JAGDQP010033447.1, from coordinate 11,207 downwards.
GAAAGCATTGCATGATTTCAAACAACATTTATTTGTAATCAAAGATATTGAATATCATTGCCCAATTGGATGCTATGCATGACGTATATCATCTTTACCTACACGGGAAGTCGTTTAATTCATGCTCATTTCGATCTACTTCATCTTCAGAAATTTTCCGAAATCCTCTACTTACTTTGGAGAATCCCTTGCGGAATTTTGAAATTGCATTTTCAAATGGAGAACGTTTAAAGTTTTTAACGATACTATAGTAGTCCCATAATGACTCGATAGCTGGTCTTATTTTCATTGCGCTACTGTCGTTCCCTTCCTCTTGTCACCTGTAGAACTACGTTGCCACATTTCGCACGCAACATGAACTTTGTCTTGAGTGGTGTGAAGCAGTCGAAAAAAAGGTGTGGTATACTTGCGTACACTCCTTTTTCCTTGTATGCTGCTGAGTGGAGCTTGAGATAAGAAATTCTTACTCTCACCCTGTGTATTTTGTATTTTCCATAACAATATAGATAAAACATTGGAAGACAACAAATTATTGTTAGCAAATTCGAATATGTCCGGGAGATAACCTCTAGAAATAATTCTTTCAGCATTCCAATAAATTTCTTTAGACACATTGTAATTTGAACACGCTTTTCCCACCGATATATTAGATACTCCACACTTTTTCTATTAACTCGAAACGCCATTAGGAAAATATCTCACCACAATCCCGATTTTACCCGGAAACATGAAAGAAATATTCCGATTCTCCCCGGAATCACTGGAAAAAATTGGGCACATTAGTGTATAGCGAAAATGGGAGTAAATAGAGTCTTTTCAAGGGGGGTTCTAATGATTTTTAAATATAAAAAAATGAAGCTGGGGATGTATGCTCCTGAATTTCCGTAAGTGACATACCAACATTTGGAATGTCTGCATTACTGTGTTTGGGGGACCCGTAACATTTCAGTCAGTATACTCAATATGACTTGAACTTCCGTACATCCGGATCCTAACCTGGAAACCACGACCGAACAGCCGGGTCATGTGAGTGGGGCAAAAGGAGGGATGTGCTCCAAATTGTTTAACAAAGGGCTCGCAAGAAAGAAACAGGCGAAACATATTGAATATATTTTTCCTTTACACACATGGTGGCACATAATAAATACTGCCAACATATTATTCGTAGTAATATTATTGCATAGCAATTGAATAAGTGGCATTTCATTTGAAATTTATTCGTGGCCTTTAGGCATCTAAGGCGTAGGTCGAAGTGGTACATCGTCCTTATACTGAGTAATGAGAACTCTGTGTAGGACGCGCCTAAATTAGAAAAATGGGTTCAGGTTATTGATTTTTTCTCGGGAGCGATTTTAACAAAAGGCTCGGAATAAATATAAATATTTAAATAAATAAATATCGAACTCGGGACCACTGAACGTATAGTCCAACGCTTTACCCATTACGCTACGAAGTCAAGTAGCAACCAGTGCTTTCCGAGAGCTGTTTCTATCAGTTCCGCAAACACTTAACAGACGCAACTAATTACGTAGTGTTCACACGTCATGATTGTCCTCTCCGCAGACAATTCTATGACCTTTTATTCCGTTCTTCTAGCAGTTCTGTTTGTTTAGAAAAAAGGAAGCAGTGAGTTTTACCTTTAGCAAACTTCGGAGAAAAACAACAGTTAAGCCTGTGGCTACTTTTAATCGGCGGTAGTAGTTATAGAGTTTAGCCGAAGCAGCAGTGAAAAACTAGCTGCTACGCTATTTTTCACACCTGTTTTTCTAGGATTATCCAATGGGTTTTTGCTTTCTTTGTGCAGTGTATTGATGCGCGATCCCTTCCAGATATCAAATCCGGCATAAAGTAGAGTTTCAACATTTTGGCTTTTATTGCCTTCTTCCAAATGCAGATTCAATTGTCGTGCCCAGCGATCACACATAACTTTTATTTCTGTTTAGTTTTGTAATTGAATCGGTGATTTCATCTCAGATTTTGCCAAAAGTGGATTATACGAGTACAAGGTAACCAAATGTTCTTGTTCAATTTTATGTTGCATTGGAATACGTAATAACTTTTACGGAAATAAGTTCATCAGTTGCTCAAAATTGGGAATCTTGACCGTTAAAAATACACTCATTGATACTTACACGCACAGGAGCTCGAGTAGTGGCGAAAAAAATGGAAGTATAGAAGCAGCTCATTCGTATTTGTTTTATGACTAAAGTGAGTTTCCCAGAAGCTAAATCAAATTGGCGAATTCCTCAAGACTTTGGGAATAACGCTTTGAATTAACTCATAACATGGCATTGCTTCCAGAAAATTACTTCGGGAGATTTGTCGCTGTGTGTTGAGACCCTCCCTTTGGGGCCACAAGCCTTAGCAGACGAGACCCTGAAAGTGGTCCTAGAGCAGAGCAACCATTGTGTTTAGCTTGTCAACAGCTTCCAGGTTTTCATTCAGGCAGTGCGATCTCACCTCCACACGAAGAGAAGGTGTAAAATTTCAGCAAGTGGGCACGCCACACATTGTCGGAAGCCAATATGGACCATTAAGTTACAACCCCTTTTACGTCACTTTCTTAACATTGTAATGCATACATGTCCGTACGAATACTCAACAGTTTAGAATGGTGTATCTTGTATGATGCTCAGGGCTATGTCAGACATTGTTTGTCAACGAGGAACCATACCACGACGCAAATTCCACTACGTGAATGGTACTCTATGTCTGTTCGACTAGTCGACAAGTGGTGCACTACGAAATGTTTTCACCGAGTCAAACCATGATTGCGGACTTGTACTCGCGGCTAGTAGGGCGCTTTCAACTGGAGCTGCAGTAGAAGCCACCATTAGTGAAAACGCAAGTATGCAATGTTTGTAGCCGGCAAAGCAGGTGCCACATTGTGCGAGTGGCCAGATATACCATAGAGCGACTTGGGTGGGAAAAACTATACCATTCAATTTCTCTCTGGAGGTTTCGCTAGATTATCACCTTTTGATTTTCCTGGGGATTAGCTTTCGCAATAAACCCGTCGCAAGTGAAACAAATTTACGTGATGTAGGTATGGCCTTTTTTGCGTCTAAAACCCCGAGAATTACTGCCAGGGCATTAAACATCTGCAGAAGCATTGTAGAAAACCGCTGGATGTAGATGCGGAATTCTTTAAAAACAAACGATGACATATGCTGTGTATTTTCTTCTGTCTATAAAACATTCAAGAACTTGTGTTGTTACCTTGCACAGTGTCTATATTATGCCTTACAAGTGAAACAGATTTTAGGAAAATATATAATAATTATTAAACTTTACGTACTTGCTTTAACTCGTAGCATTGTAGCTCGTAATTAAGACGGTGACATTTGTCGCATTTCTAAACAGAACAATAAACTGTACTCTCCTTCTGCATTTTAAACTTACCGATGCTTATTTCTGGCTGTAAAGATGGAGATAGATACTGAATACAATTTGGCTTACTAGCAAAAGGGAAGACGGTCTACCTGAGATAATTGGGAAAATACAAATTAACGTTTTACTATGTATAGGATATTTGGATATTCTAAGAATCGATCTCTCCTCATGAAATTAAACTTTTTGAGCATTTTATTTGTCATAGTCTTTCAAACGTAACTCCGTATATATGCACTGAGAAGTCCATGGTTAAACCATTCTTCTCTTCTAACACCGAACGAAAGTCGGTATGATCAATTAAATATGAGTTTGAGTCTCTTTCACATTTAATTTTGGCACAAGTTAGAATCACTTTACACACGAGTCTGTTTTATTCTTTGTAAAGCCGTCTATATATTATACAAATTGATACAATTTTAATTGTTGTACCATTTTCTTTGTTATAGGCACTCCGCGATTCGAACTGTAGGACGCTTATGTGAAGTAAGTACAAAACCGAAAGCTGTGATCCCTGAGAAGATTAAAAATTCTGTATCTGAAGCTTATGTAAAACATGTTGAATCAGAAATAGGTAACTCGTATGCATCTGAATTATGTGGTGAGTCATTTCAAGAGAAAGGTAACTTAAAGGGTCGTATGATAACTCACACGCGTCAGGCAAAGCATAAATGTGAGCAGTGTGGTAAGTCATTTGGACATGAAAGTATCATTCGGACTCTGTCAAACGTTGTGGAAAATGAATTTTTAAGTTCGCCATTTTCGATACAAATTGGCGTCTTTGGGTACATTGTGTAATATTATATTAACCTACTATTGATAATGTACCTCCATACCAAATTTCATTTCAATAGCTCCAGTAGTTTAGGCTGTGTATTCTATACAACAATGGGTTTGGCGGCCATTTTGGATAGAAAATAGCGACTTTTAGAAAGTTTGAAAATATTTTCGTAACCTACTAGCAATAATGTACCTTTCGTACCAAATTTCAATTCACTAGCCCCA
>JAGDQP010033446.1:2333-13996 GCA_022664845.1 Lepisma saccharinum | reverse complement strand
GTTATTTTTATGTTTAATTTTAAACGCCATCAAACGGGATCAAATGATGATCAAAGAATTTACATAGATTTTGTTCTAGAGCTCATAGTTGGGGGATACCGCTGCTAGCCTTTATTATTTTGGATCTCGGTTTGGAACCTAAACATTGTAATATATAGCAATATAAGAATTTTAGGACATTGTGGTTGCGTACGAAGATATATTGCCTTAACTGCATGGACACCAAAATTCTAACTCATGCAAATTAACATTGATTTGTTTCATATCGTTATGTAGAAATTAAGAACGTGCCACACTATACTTTAAGCTAACGAAGCTAAGATGAACACTTAGAGTAGTGGAGCAAGTAAAGGTATAAGTAAAAACTTCTTAAATAAATATGTTCGCTTCAAAATTTCCATGTAATTTGATTCAATTTATTAAAAGATTGTGCGTCAATATTACTAGAATTTCTCCAATTTGTATATAAAGTTTTTTTTTAATATATTATAGAAAATGCTGCGGAACCAATCCAGTTTAGTGGAAACATGGCCCGAAAACCTATCCTTCCATAACTGCATCTTGTCTAGTCTATCCCAAACTGATCTTAACTAAAATAAGCCCTGCCCTGTAAAACACTGGAATAAATTATGTGAAATACAATCAAAATATTTCTGTAAAAAAACTGAACTTTAGCGTGAGTCTAAGGGATCTTGAAATGCGTTTAGAAAAGATATTAGTCATTTTTTTCTATTCCAACTGGAAGAACTGCATGTCTACTCTAAAGTAACGTAATCAACACTGAGCAACAAATGAACCCGAGTCGCGTTTACTTACTACTGTTTCGAGTTCAGTGTACAAACTCATTGTAAAAATATTATCAAACACAACGTAGTTCAGCGCTATGTTATCAACTTGCAAACTTTCAAGAAATATGCAATTGCGCATCTACCAGAATTTTGATTTCCATGCCAGTTGATACGCATTTGACAAAATAACTCTGAGAAATATATTAAAAACATAATATATATGTATTTCGAACATCTTTCAATCGCTTATTTTTTGCCGCTTTTTTCAATAAAAATAAATGTCTGAGTTACGTTAAAAATCGATTTTGACGTGGATGTTTGTTTATTTATTACTAAGTTTCAGATACTCGTAAAAAGAGGACAAACGTTACCACAGAAATTGTTTTTTTTCAGAAACATCATACAGAGAATATGCACAATCAAACATAGACTTAGAGTGTTTTATTGCTCTCAAAGAGGGCACCAAATGTTTGGGTGCGCCAACCATTTTTGGCGTAAGGTAATCGAAACAGTTAAAATAATATAGCGAAAATTTTTAAAAAATATGATTTCGTTTTATTTCAATTTATTTCATTTCACTTTGTTAGGTTTTTTTATCTCTTTATTTATTACAAATTTTCGAAGCAAATATGTATTATTAAAATTTAAAAAAAAAGCAGTAGAATCATTATATTGTTTAGTTTTAATTAAATAAAATTTTAATATGTATTTATATTTATATTTATGAATATATAGTTTCCCAGAAGGCCCTTGAATTGGATTATTTAGTTTTCCAGAGGTGCATTTAAAATCTTGATTTTCTCTCACTGAAAATAGTTGACAAATAAGTTATTTCTACTGCGTGTTTTCTGGAAATTAAATTACTATTTGTGTAGGCGCATTGAAAATATAGAACTTAGCACCTTTTGACTTATAGCCGGCTGTGGATTTAGAGTACGGATACCAAATCAGCAAAAGGGACATACGCATGTTTTACAACTGAAGCAAGCAACCATAACATTTTTTGTAGGGTTTACTCGTTTTTACCAGACTAATATCAGTCATCCCTCAGACATTTTTGTTCCATTAGGACGAAACAGTTTCTTCAGGACAGAAATTATTATTCAAACAAAATTAGCATTTTGGACATAATAGGAAAGTAATTCTATAAACTAAATTTGGAAATTTGTTATTGCCATAGAGTTATAAAACTACACTGGAGGCAGAACTGGCGCCATCACCTACGTGGGTTTTAATTTCCAGTGGCGCAAGTTGAACATTCAACTGTTTATCTGTTTCTTTGGCAGGAATTAAACAGCGAGCCGTGCGCTTCCTGGTACTATATCATTTGTATATGCCAATCACGATCTTTTTATGAAGAACAAAAGAAGATAATTCGCATTAGAGTTCACCTTTGTTAAGTTCAACACGTAAGATACAAACCATTCCTAATTAAATTGATCAATATAAGGTATAATACATAACTTATATAAAACGTTCTTGATAAATATTATTTTTGTTCTCAAAAAAGTTTTTGGTTAAATTTTGAACTGTATTTATGGGCTTTAGGCATCTAAGGCTCAGGCCGAGATAGGGGAGGGGAAAGGATTCGGGAAGCTGTTGGCCAGGTCCTATGTTGAAGATGCCATCCCCGTTTTTATTTGTTAAATAAAACATTTTAAAAAACATTAGCGACATATAAAAATATTATACAGCATTAGGGATACTTCGCAAGTGACATGAATATTACACACACAAAATAATAATGCTGCAATTTATACATTCAAGGAAACATTTACAAAGAAAATTATAAATTGAAAATAGGATAAGAGCACAGGTCGTCGGATATACACTAGTAGTCGGCAAATTTCACAAAAATACCATTGAAACAAGACGTATGCCATTAAAATGTGCATAACAATTATTTCTAGTTTTCGGACAGCTTTAACTTGATATTTAAGTTCTACCAGCTATAAAATGTGACATTGTATAGGTCACACACACACACAAACACACACTAATATGGCTTCCCATGATTAGCTTAGATCCCGGAAAAGTTATTTGAGAATCAAGAAGATTGTCTTTAAATATAGGGTAACTTTGTCTTAAAACTATTAAAAATGACATTATTTTTTTCTAGCCTTTCAAAGGTTCTGTTTCGACTTTATATCATAAAAAATACGAATAGTCATATCTGTTAAGTATATTATTGTGTATTACTTTAGATAAATATCTTAAGGTATATAGAATTCACGAGTTTTCCTCTTGCCGAACAGGATGACCGATAAGAAGCGTTTCTTATCTATTTATGTTGCGATGTTAATTTTTTTTCTATTGTTCTTAATAGTGTAATAAGGGTGTTCCTCATTCGATTCCCAGCGGGGGCACAAGTGTTTCGGAATCCACATTAAACTGTAGGTCCTGTCCTTAGGACATCATCTTTGTGCGATGGAAGGCAATGCCATATCACCAACGCTTAAACTAGCTCAGGGATTTTCAGATCGAGACCTGCCTTAGGGCAGAGCACTCATCATCATCATCATCTTTGTTCTAAATTATTTAACAAGACTTTTCAACAGCACATTATTACCGAGCCACCATAGCTCAGTGATAGAGCGTTGGTGTAGCATTCGGGACATCATGGGTTCGATTCCAGCAGCCGACCAATCTGACTGAGGTGTTCCAGATTTTTGCTCAGGAACACCAACTAAATGCAGGGATGGCACCTTCAACATAGGACGTGACCGACATCTTCTCGAATCCTTTCCCCTCCCTTATCACGGCCTGAGCCTTAGGTGCCTAAAGCCATCAGTAAAATTCAACATCACATTATGAGATTAGAACTGTTTAAATTTTAAATAGACATATATTTTTTTTCTACACGAATATAAACACTTTATTTCTAATATGCCCGAATGAAAATGATCCATTATTTCTGAATGTAAGAATACTTATTTTTATGCATAGTTCTCTTTCGCATTGAGGGACAGTTTAATAATTATGGACCTAACACGATAATTCTAATCAAAGATTTGTGTTTTCTTTTATGTTTCTAGCAGGCATAAACTACACGAAAGAGCGTATTACATAATGAAATAATTTTCACGGAATCATATTAAATGATCATTTATTTGTGAAATAATACATTACTTCCTTTCTTATATTTCTTAGTACAACCGTAAGCTGCACAGGAGATCGGCATTTACTTCTTAAATACAAACAAATCAACTAAACTAATGTCAATGAGCGAAGCACAACATCCATAAGATAGCAACTTACAATACTTGTTGTTGCCAAACAAACATTCTCTCGCTCAAATTTCAAGTGGTGCCGCGTTAGCAGCGCCAATCCTGACTCTAGTTGAGAGGCTTTATAACTCTATCGTTATTACACATTATATCAAACTTGTATTAATATAATAGAAGTAATGAACCGGAATTGATCCTACCACATTATTGTACGAAGGGAAAATTAACAGGTAGAACTTTAAACTTATAATATCGAATGAAGGTTTACGAAACACCAGAAATTGACATATCAATTTATAAGAACACTTTAACATAAATAATATTTTAATGAAATTACTGAAATAAATTAATGAAGTTATTTTTATAGATCTGAGTGAGCATGGGCAATAAATGAATAAAATATTTATGTATATTTTACTTATTTTTATTTTGCGGTTGCGATTAAGTTTTGTTTTTCAGCATAGAATTGAATATTATAAAAGCGATTTATTCAAAATTGTAGTTAATTTGAAATAAGAAACAGTTGAATTTAATCGTTTTCACGACATGAGTATTAAGTAGCGGAGTGTGTGGGCATGGAAGTTAATGCCAAGAAAACTATACTACGATATTGTTTGAGATGGAAAATGAAGGACGAAGATGTCCATTATGTCGACATTATGATTTAAAGTGAGACACCTTATACCATTAACCATCAAAGCCATGATGGAGGTATGGTGTGATGTCTTTAATGAATGTTCAATAAAATCATATATACGTAAGACGCAGTAATTTCAAATGGTCGAAGTTAGACAAAATATATCCGGTATTTTCTAATTTCCTGTCAGATAATTAATCAAATATGTTTGAACAAAAACAGTTTAAAGTAAACAAGAAACATTTAAACAAACTGTAAGAAATATAATGCTAGCAAACGCAAAATTAACCTTGACGAAACTAATTACCATAATCTAATTAATCAAAAGCTGAAGAGTGGAACATGTGAAATTGAATCTTAGAGCATCATTACAAGAGGCCATGTACATCACGAGTCGGGGAGGTGGTAAGGAAAGCTAGTATATGGAATTCAGCAATTTTCAATCCACTCCTGGATGAAGGCCTACCATTTTCTTCCTACATATCTCGGTCTGATGCAATCCTCAGGCATGTAATTCATAAAAAGACGATTGATTTCATCTATCCTTCTTGCATTTGGAGGTCGTCTCTTTCACTTCTTTTCTTTACAAAATCCAATGCAGTACATTTGTCGTCCATCTTCCATTTGTTCGTCTAGCTATATCATCGACCTATCTCCACTTCATCCTCGTCGAAGTCTTGATTGCATCTTCTATATTTTGTCCCCAAATCCATTCAGTTGTATTTCTGTTTCTACTAGTTATTACTACCATGTACCTCTCCATTGCTCTTTGTGTGACTCCGAATATTTGAGTAGTTTGCGCATTAAGTGTCCAAGTTTCACAGCCGTACATTATTGAAACATAGATTATAAACTTTGAGCTGAAGACACATTGGTACTTTGCTTTTGAAACTAAAGTCCTTCAACCAAACTCCACGCCATTTTACGTCTACCTTTTTCACTTGTCAACTTGCAATTCAAAGTTTTTAAATGGCCTATTTAAACATAACAAGCGGCTATGCCTATTGTCTCTCCGTTAATCTTTATTTCCTTCTCTGCAGAATGTTCATTGTTTATTACTTTTGTTTTACTTAAATTCATTTTAAGACGTATTTTCGAACTCCCATTACACAGCTCTTTCATTCTCGTTCGTAGTTATTTTGCACTTGAAGCAAACACGACTATATATTCAGCGAATCGTAGATGATGAAAATATTCACCATTGATCTTTTTACAACTTCGTCATCATCACAGTTCAAATTTTGGGACACTCTCCAGGACAGCTGAGAACAGTTTTGGAGAAATTGAATCCCTCTTCGAAGTTTAAAGTTTTCATAAGTCTCACCGCCACGACCTTTCGAACGGAAACTGTTATGATAGTTAGTAGCAAAGCTATCTAAATTAATAAATGATATCATTAATGAAAAGAAATGGAAATCCCTAAGGGAAAAGGTCGAACACGTGTAGCCTTTCTCTAATGGTTTTTGTAACTTGGTATATTTAGCAACTATATTACCGAACTACAGGAGTATCCAGACACCTAGATTTTCAGCGTGCCTGAAACAAATAATTTGCACTCTAGGAAAAAACATGATTGGATTATTTCGTGCTTAATTATTTCTCATGGTAACTTTTCATCATTTAAGCCAAAATTTTAACAGTGAATTAATCGAAAATTCAATCACCTTAAACTGAGAGGAATAGATCAAAATTAAATTTAACTGGTCAACAGCAGTAAATTTTGTAACTAAATTCTTCAGATGGAACAACGATAATTTTTGTACAAGAATTTCCAGATATATACAAATTCATGTTACATTATTGTTCACACAGCATGAAAAGGGTCGGAAGCAAAACGCGCCATAACCACCGAAATTAAGTATTTTAAATTTAATTTACAAACACGAAATAACTGAATTTTACTTTTGAAATTTAACTAAGTCCATGATCACTTCATCATCGCTGGTACTAGATACAAGACAGTCTATCAAGACAACACCCTCCCAAGGAGCGTTGGCACTCTCTTCCAAGGAAAAATATTATTTCAACAATTTGTCTCCCGAAAGATTGGATTTGATTCTGCACGAATCAACTGTATATAGAAATATTCGGGGATGCTAGTGTTATATTTGATAATAAATTATAACTATATACGGGTAAATATGCGAAGTGCATGCTTAGAAAATTCACTTAGCGAGGAAAATATTGAAAATGTCTCTGATCTATTCCACCTGAGCACCCCACACTCTGTGTTGACGAGAATCCTGGACCCGGCACTGCCACTCCTCATCTTCGGTAGTCTACTCAATATTTTTTTTATCACCATCAAAATCACCGTACAGCTCGATATATGTGATATATTACTGAGTCTATCAAAGGTGGATATCTCACAAAGGTACAGTTTTGACTCATGCAATTGAACGTTGAATCAGATTCAAAAATATTAATTAAATCTCTATAGAAATTGTTTATACACATAGCATATTTTACCTATTCATATCATTGATAGTTTACCTTAGTAGAAATTTTACATATGAAGATGTAGAGGAGTTATTTCAAATTATAAATACGATTTCAGATGTGAAAATGTTTTTTTTTTATGTTTATACGTAACGTAACATCTAAATCAATTCAGATCAGTACCGTTATGTTAAATATTTGAGTCACTAACATCTAAACACATCAGCACCAAATGGACGGAAAATTCACGTCAGTCATCAATCAGAAATTTTAGTTTGCAATAATTGAACACCTGGCGCCTTTAGTCCGCGGTGGTCTAACGCCTATCAAACCAATACCAAACTGATATACGAATAATCATCAATCAACTTACTGACACATATCATTCCATTGAAAGAAGCATTACATGCGCTACTAGCCACCAAGGGTGGCGAGAACTACTACTAAGATGAAATGATGTTTGAGTAGTGAGCACGCACTTAATGTAATCGAAAAGACAGCATTTGTAGGACAACACATAAGAATGTAATTTGCAGTCAAGTACTTTAGAGAAGCATTATTCCAAACGCATAAACGTTTTAAATAAAAACATACTAAAGATTCGCTTAAGCACGTACACTAAAACTACCATTGCTATTCGACGTTATACGACATATTAACGCGTTTTCCTCAACTGTCTCGTACCTTGACACTTCACACGTCATTTCGCCTCATCAATTAAGCTCCGTGAAAGAAATTTGTCATTTTATCAATTCCCTACGTGCTGTTGTTCCCTCATTTTCATAAATTGTCTGCAAACGTTGCGACTACTAATGCATTATTCACCCTACTGGGAAAGATAAAATTATATACAACTTATACTCTTAATTATGATTCTATCTTTTAATTTCTTACACAATTTCATGACTTTTAAAACGGTTTGGGATCATATAATCTTGCTAATATATTAGTAAATGATGAAATAAACGACGCCTATACGTCACATTCCTTTTGTTTGGCAGGGACTCGTTTAGGAATAAACGCCTCAAATATAGTATCTGGAAAAAGACGATCAAACTATGTTATCGAACTTATATAAAGTAACGTTCCACCAGAATAAGACCAAATTTATATAATCCGAAGAAAACTGAAAACAAATTATATTGAAATAAAACTTTTGGTTTCAAAAGTCATGCTACCCTAATCTATAATAGAGCCCTTACTTCGTTGGAACAGGTACCCATGTGAAATCAATTCAAACATATACTTAAATAAACTCTCGATTTTCAAGGTTCATGAATATATTTTATGTTGCTCCGAACTTATTATACCCCTTCCTTCTTGCACAGAATTTTCCCTGAACAACAGAAGACCATTGTCAAAATAATAACAGTAATTGACAATTATTGCTTCAATGTCTTCTTTCTGGGAATTACGTAGTTCCATTATTAACGCTTTAACATTTAAAACAAGTAGTTCATGTGCAAGAGCTATGCTTACTCTAATCACGAATAGAGTCAACTTTTCATTTATTCGACATGTTTCAATTTAAAGTCACTTTTGAAACTGTATAAACTTAGTTTCTACTTTTAACAGGTGGAGAAAACTACGTTATACCCACGTTTCTCTTGACTCTAGTGCGTTTATAGAATTCAAGCAGATTCCAAAAAGCCAGAGTTTAAACCTTTAGTAGACTATTGGCATAAATATCCATGGATCACCTATCCTGTGAATCTAGCAATTTATCGGTATGGCATATTCCATGCAATAGGTAATCGTCGAATATCATCGCTATTAACATATCCATTCACATCTATTAACATCGCTATTAACATATTACTTATTAGCATTCTCTTTTCTATGAACAATACTAAACACGGGTAATTCACTGGTAAAGAAAACAATTGCAAGTTAACAATATAACAGGCTGTCTGATCTTCTAAAATGCCCTAAAGCTTTTACTTACGTTAAGCTAACTACGATTTACAAGTAATAGTACTTACCATTAGCGCCTAGGAGTAAATTTAGATTCACCTAACCCTGTTCCTCCTCTACTACAGACACACTCAGGATGAACAACCGTCCAGTTTTGCTGGACATGTTTCTATTAATGACAGGCCAGCGATTGTTTTTTCATGGATAAGGCCGGTATTTTAAAAATGAAACGAGAAAGACAGGTGACACCTCAAATTCTATTGTATATGTTATTCACAGTAAACTGGAAGCTCACGAGCGATTATGAGTAATAATTTTACACTATTAATTAGCTTCTAGCGTGCGTAGCTAGTACAATGTCTATATAAATCACTCACTTATTTTTGCTCCCTTACGCGAAATTACGAAGAGCACGAGGAGATGGTAAGAAACAGCACACCAGCAGAAAATGTGTTTGTTTATCTACAAAATGTCAGAACTACATAAAAAGGAAAATGGCGAAAGCGTTAAAAGTGTTGCAAATCCATTTTGTCTGGAATTTTTTTAATGCCCGCTTTTTTTAGTTCTGTCCTGCATTTAACAATTTCCAGTCGGTAACCCTTGATACACCGCACAGCACAGTAAACACACACCGCCACGACCACTATAACAATACTGTGGTCAGCAAGCTCTTATATACTTATATAGACAACGCCTCCATTTACGGAAGGCGCGATTTCTCTACCAATGGCATTATTCCTTTCAAAAATATACAACCAACCGTAAGCTTTGAAACTATACTACTGACATTCTTACAACGTCCCGTGAGAGACGTAACAAGAACGTTTTCCCACGATGTGAGTAGTTACGTCATACCACGGTTAGATGGCCTTTAACCCTTCGATCTTGTATGCAAAAAGAATAAGAATCAACTCTAAACGGAAGTTTTCAAAAAGTCTTGACAACAGGAAAGGCAAACATGTTGATTTAGTCTATCATTGGAGTTCACAGGAAGCTGTCGGCCTGAGTAATGGGTACTTAACGGCATAAATTCAAAATTTAAAGAAAGCTGCACATATTGTAATAAAAGATTAAAATTACATTTGTACTTTTTCTTTCCTTAATGTAAAATTATTAACATATTCTATGGTGTTGATAGTAAAGTATCAAAACGATGCTGTTATATGTTACGTCAATATCAAGCGTTAAAAGTCTCCCCACCATTTTCTATTAATAATTCATACTGGAACGTGAGATCTTCAGAACCATGGAATCTTCATAATGGAATTGTCCAAACAAATATAATACACAAACGTATGCCTTCTCATTGATTGATTACTAAACAAATTCAATGTTTAAATAATCTTCATAACAGCACGGCATAGGTATAAGTACCTCCTAATGTGCAAAGTATATGGTCTTGAAATAAATGAATATTGTTGTTTATTTATCCGCACCGGGTGCCTCATGTCCAAAGATACAAAAATGAAAACTGCGTTACCTGGTAAATTAAAGTAGTCGTCGTCTGCAGTCACACAATGCTCCAATCGTTCAACATACGATTGGATTCGGTGGCGATAAAATTTAGGAGTCAGCAAATTGAAAAATTTGTCAAAGGGATATTACACCACTCGATCATCAGAGAAGGTCTTCTTTGCCAAGAAGTGATCAAGATTTCGGAAGATGTCAATGCGAGTAAGATCGAACAATACGGTGAATAAAGAAGGGTTTCACACAGCAACTCATGGTGAACTTGCACCGTTATTTGAGTGACATATGGGCGGACATATTTACGCAATTTCAAGATACCATGTCTGTTGACAATTGCTTAATTCTATCGAACACATTTGCGGTGTATTTCATGGTATTATGCGTTGTAACGATCTGCAGTGATGGTTACACCTAGCCTGAGAACGACATAATGAGTCACTCCCACCATACGCCACCATACCAGCACCCTTCAGTAGGTGGAGAGGTCGTTACGACCGTCCTGCACGTTGATCATGATAGAATCATTCAGTTGACTGTATTTTTTATTGTCATAACAATATTTGTCCTTAATCTGAAGTGACAATCCCATGCAGTTGAACTTCCCGCTTATTTCATACATTCAGAGAAATGTTCACCTACATACGGTGATTCCTGTTGGTATGTTTAAGGTCATTTGGAACCCATCAATTCAATTTTTCCTTTTACCGATCGCAAGGATCCTCCGACTGACAGTGGTATGGTGTATTCTTAACTAGTTTGCAATGCCACGTACACATTTCGAAGGGTCCATTTCCACGGTATTTCTGATCAGCTAATCCAATCATGATGTTGGCCGGTGTGAAGGGGCTCATTTTGCAATACTGTGTCACCGGAACAAAATTTGACAAACAAACGGCGAATGATGCGCTCATTCTCAATTTTTTCAATATTGCAATGTTAATGGTTTTGCGGCTTTTTATGCAGAACTCATTTGTTTGAATTGATAAAGAAAAAAAACTCTTAATTGTTTGTTCTCCATGGTGCATTTTCATAGAACCCTGTTCAATAACACTCTGTGTACTTGCTCTTCGGGTACCCCATTCTGTTTGCTGAGCGTATACAATTTGTGATGTTAGCTGCGTGACCTCAGTGGATCCATTAGTTCTGTTGCTGATTTGCGCCTACCACCAGGCGCGAAACCGGTTAATT
>JAGDQP010033445.1:1161-20660 GCA_022664845.1 Lepisma saccharinum | reverse complement strand
GGTATGGTAGTCTGACTGCCATGCGGTATAGATATGAGATCCTCAGGTCTCATGTTGTCTTTATGGCAGCAGCAATTGGTTATTCTTCCCTTTTCATAAGCGATAATGCCCGTCCTCACCGAGCTACACCGGTCGATGTCATACTTCAAAAGGCCGGTAGCGAGCATATGGCGTGGTCCAAGTGCACGTTTTACTTAAATTCTAAAAAAAAAAGTTTGAGATGGTATGGAGAGAGGTATTAAAGCTACGTCAGCACGTTCAACAATGTTTCAACAGCTGAAAATTGCCCTCCTGTAGAAGTGATTCAGGATACCCCAAACTCGGATTTCATTAATAATTTTTTCACATGCTGTTATCTATCTTCAGCAGTAATATTACTCTTCCAGTCCTCAGCATGTGTAAATGACCTTTATCGTTGATTGTTGCTTAATCCAATTATGGATTTTGGTTGCTAAATATAGTAATTTCTTGTATCAACAAAACTTAAAATTGAGGTTGATTAACCTTTCCACTCACATTTTCCCCAGAATTTAATTTTGTCATTGATGCAGGCCTATTTTCTTTCAATTTGTTCTAATAATGGATTTAGAAATGCAAATTATCACCGCAAAATAAAGACATTCCTATTACGTCGATATGTACAGTCTTCTTTGAAAAGGAACATAGGGTTTCAACGTAGGTCGTGCTTTTCTAGGTTATATTTAACGCGCATTTCATATTAAGTTAATCCGTTCTTCTCACTCCACATCTAAATAGTGGAATATTCGGAAATCTTAAGTTATGCAGTTATTTAGTAGCCACTCTCTAATCCTTTCTTGAACTTTGTAGAAATGGACAATAAATATCCTCTATAAACTACTCTATGCTGCCAATCTTGTGCATCAGTCTCTGTTCTCCATATTTAGTGGTAGCTATAACTTTTAATATATTTATGATTTTGTTGCTCTTATTTATTATGCTTTTAATATGTGGCTGCCCAATAAGTCTTTTCTCTAATAGCAATCCTAGATATTTTGTTGACTCTGAAATTGGTATGCTCGTTAATCTGGTAGGTAGGATTGCTCTGCTAACCCTGAAAGTCACAATTTTAGATTTGGTTTTGAATAATATTAGATTCCTGTCCTTGAGCCAGAAGTTGTTCGTTTAATTATTAAGTTTTCTAGTTTTATGAAGTTTTTTATTGCTTTCTTCTCCCGGTAACATCAGAACCAGATCATCAGCGAAAAGTATACATTCGAAAGGAGGTGGAATAAAGAATATGAGTGTGGATAAATACAAATTGAACAAAAGAGGGGATAACGGCAAGCCCTGATTATAGTACCTGTTGATATGATTGTGTCTTTTTAACTGCCCACCAAAAATGGATTTTTCTTTTATATGAAAGGTTCCACATGAGCTTCAGTCACAAATTTGGAATTTTATTTTGCATCATGATGTCTAGCAAGGTATTGGTCGAATCGAAAGCTGTAGATAAATCGAGGAATACTGCATGAGTTTTCAAGCTCTGACTAAGATTATAGTAAATGTACAGAGTTAATGTAGCTATGGCATCTTGGGTACCTACCTTTATGCGAAAACCAAATTGACTGGATAAGAATTTTTGATGTGGCTCCAGAAACCACTCCAATCGTCTTAAGGTAAGTTTCTTGAATAATTTGAGAATATTGGAAGCTAAACTGACAGAGTAGCTAAGACCTGAAGAGGCAGACTTTCCCTGTTTTAATATCTGTATCATTTTGTGTTCCGACCATTCCATTGGTGTGATTCCGGTAAGTAGTATTTTCTTAAATATTGTACAAAGCCATTCGGTTCCTAAATACAACATATTTTGAAGTGGTGGGTTGGGGATCTGGACTTTTCCTGGTGCCGACTTGTTAAGTTTATTCATTTCTTGTTGTACTTCATTAATCGAAAATGAGATGTGCAGAGGATTGTCAAATGGTTTAATCGGAGTTAATGAAATTAATATATTAGGTTCATTAATTTGATGGATGTTATTCTGTGCCTCCACTTTCGAAATGAATTCATCTTGGCGCGTTTTATCAAGTGCTTTCTGTTTATGTTTCCTTCTATGTTTAACTTTCCTTAATATATTCCAAATTTCGTATATTGCCGTAGGTAAATTTAATTTACTACAAAATTTTTGCCAAGCTGGTCGTTTGTGGAATTTTACCGTTCCTTTCATAAGGGCTACATTCTTTTCGTGCTCTATTAGATTCGTGGAAGTAGCTTCCGGTAGATTTGTTTCCAATGTGTTTTTTTTTCGTGAATTTGTTGGCATTTTTTGGCGACCAAAACAGCCCGAGAATTTACTTTTGGTCGTCGTTACTTTTGGTATACGTTATTGTATACCGGGCAACACGAATTCATCTCTGTGTCAAGGTTTCTTACGAAACTAGAATATTCTAGTTGAATATTTTTGAATTTAAGAATTTTGTCTTCTATTCATGAATTGAAAACGTGTCTAAATTGTTGCCAATTACGTTGATGTGCTTTCCATTTACGTATTCGCTATGAATTCTGTCCGGAATGCTCTGTTTCGTAATGAGTTACTGTGATTAAGCATGGATAATGATCACTTGTATATAAAGAGTTTGTAGTTTCCCAGTACATTTTGCATTAAATAAGTCGTTAGTGTATATAGCTAAGTCAATTGATGAAGTAGTACTCAAGTTTGCCGATACATGGGTTATTGAATCATCGTTTAATAAGACTAAATTATTATTGTCCATCCAGTCGCGAATAGTGTTGCCGAATTTTCATTTTTTTTTTAATTCCCTAACTCTATAAGGGGAGCGTTATAATCTCCAAGATACAAACTGGGACCGGATGCTATTTCGTAAAATTGCTATAATGCTGAGAGATATATATACTGTATTTGTAAAGCTGTTTTGTTGGAAGGAATCTAGATAGAATATATATTTAAAAAATCGTTCCTAGTCTGATACGAATTGCACAAATTTCTGCATTAAATTTGTTTACTAAAATCAAATTGTTAGGTATAAAAATGGGGCCCCATGCTAAATCCTCGTATATCTGAATTCCTACTTCCATCTTAATGAGCTCTGATTCTGGACTGTAAAGCTTATAATGATAGTTCGTATTTTTCCCAAGCCACAATTCTGAAATGCAAAGAATTAGTGGTTTGGTGATATAAATTAAATGTAATAAAAAGTTCTTTCGTTGATTGAATGTTCCAATGAATTAAATGTTTTTTTGTTAGTGAATGTAGACATTAATCAAAAATTGCTTTAGCAGTTCCCCCATTTCCCTCAACATTCCTCGGGTTTGAACATTTAGAGCTTGTTCCTGTTCTTTGAAGGGATCCTCTAAGAAATATCTAGTATATTTGAAACGAGATTGATGATATTTCGAACTACTCTGTTGTTTGAAGTGCTTGCCGCATCATCCTTTCTCGAGTGGCTGTCTGGGTAGAAAAGTTTACATAGTTTTGTTAATCTTTGAGCAGCGTGTCGTTCTTCGTTCTGGTATTTTCTTTGTAGTTAGATCTTTGCATTTTTGAATTTAGTGTGGGTTGTTGCTGTATTGTCGACATATTTTGACCTGAATCTCTTCATGTAGTACGAGGTTTAAGTGGATTCTTTTTATCCTACTGCATACTGTTGAGATATGCTTTTCTTGTCCCAAGAAGTTTCAGGAACTAAATCCCGGAAATCTGAAATACTGTTTCGTTGAAGAATTATCATTCCCTTCCTCCATAGGAGAACTTCTTCTCTGATGTTGGTGATTGTCAAAGATTACGTTAACCTGAGACTTATTGTTCACATTTCTGGATTTAACTTCCTTTTGTACAATTGAAGAATATTAAGCTCGGACGTACGTTTGTTTGTTAATTGGAATTCCTTTTACCTTTCGGATAGCTATATTATAAGGGATGTTCTCCTTCGCCAAGAGTTCTACAGACTCCTGTTTTTTCTAGCTCTATGCCTGGTCGTTCTCCCATGATATGATCTAGGCTATTACACAGTATGCAGTTATAAGGTTGTGGGCATTCATCCAGGTGTTATCCGATTAAACATTGTGCACGCCTCTTATCAGAGCGGTATTCCGACGCTCGATGAAAAAAGCCATAACAACGATCACATTGAATTAATTTCTTCTTCTTTGGTTGAACTGGGACTCTTTGTTTGTATAAAATAATATATTCAGGTAGCATTTGAGATTCAAATGTGAATTCCATGAGACAGGTGTCAATAAGGTTTCCTCGAAACATTAGTTTCATCCTTTTTACTTCGAGGATAAGAAAATTACATTCTGTGTTTTGAAGTACTTCTTTTATACTCTCTTCTAGAGGAGCTCCATCAGCTAATCCTACTCTTTGTACTAGCATTCGTGGAATCCTTGCACTAATTCCAAGTTTAGACTGAAGTTCCTTGTTGTTTACGAAATCGTTGGCTTGCTGCGTTGACTTAAAGTATACTTTCACCCGGTACCTTCCTAGTGGCTCGATTTGTTCAATATTCACCACTTCCCTTTGTACCCTCTGTGCAGTGCTTGATGTGTCTATCCTGCATATATTTACGTTTTCCTTGCTACATAAAAGATAAATATAAGGTACTGAACTGGAGGGGGAAAGAGGTACTCTTTCGAAGGATATTGTGAACTAATTGGGTTAGATAACTTACGGCTCTTCACGTTTTTGGAACTATTTTCCCCATCTAGTTCATCTTGGGGAAGATTCCTTGTCTTTAGATTAGTAGACGTGGCAATGATAAGGGGCTTCCCCCGCATCGGGACGGGCGTAAGCCATAGTGCTGTTACCGCCCATAAAATTCATTTTATCTTTATCTTATCTTTAGATTAGTCTTGCCTTCTGTAGTACCGCCGACCCTCCCTTCAGTTTACTTATTATGTGAACTTTGAGCTATAGTCTTTTTTTGTTCATTCCGCCCTGTTAAAATTGCTTGAGGATTATGAACTTACATAGGCACTTGATTAGGTTGTGGTTTCTTTGTATTTTATGAAATCTTATCTACATGCATCTCCATCTCCTCTTAAAATTGCCCTTGTACCCTATCAGTAAACTGTATGCTTTGTTCTTCAAAGGAGGAAAGAGGCAGATTATTATGAAACGCTTGTACTAAAGCTATCGTATCTTCAGTTCTCGCAGGACTAACTGGTCCCATTACCATTTCTCCAAACTGATGTGTTTACTATATCCATCCATCTGAAAAAGATTAAAACCCTCATTTGTTACCACTATACCCTTTGAGTTAGTCTTATGAGAATCGTATGTACCTTTCTCTAACTTGTTTTGTGAAAAAGAAATCAATTTTGGCAAAGCATCTTCCGGTAGAATTACTGGTATTGATGTATACTTGATGGGGTCCTGCAACGAAACTTCACCCACAAGAGACGAAGGAGCTACATGCATAGCTTCTTCTGCATCAACAGTTACTAATTAAATGGTTGTATATTACCTGAGATCACGATGAACCGTTCGTTGCATCCCATTCAAGGCTTCTTTGTTGTGGAATGGCTGGAACGATAAATTTCTGATCTTCCAAGACTATGATCCTTGTTACACCTTCCATATTCTACACTTAACAATTAAGATTCTTCTTTGAGGTTGAATATTTGAATATTCTGTGGTTCTTATATTCGAAGAGTATACCAAAAGAGTTCGTTTTCCGACTTTGGAATATTCCACCGTAACTCACTAATCTAGAAGGTTCGACAGTTTACACTGCACGAACGAAAGATTATAAGTTTGTTTTATTGTGTTATGAAATAGCACAGTTCGCTACACTCCATTATAAGTGAAATTAAGAACTGGAATCACTTTTTTGTCACAAATTATTCCACCTCACTATTAACAGAAATTAAAACTATGCAATTTTAATTCCCAACACGTTATTTGATGACCGCACGCCATCTTTCTTTCCTCCAATTACAGTATAAATATTCTCTTTTAAATAAAACAACTGCACAGCGATTACATACTTTACAATACTGCCAGATCGTATCTTTCATATTATTGATATCTGAAAGAAATATCACCGTAATACTCGATTCATTAAGAAAACAATAATTACTTGGCAATTGGAAAGGATATTTTCTACTGGATAATTTAAACTATACCTTTCAGTAAACTTCAACTAGTGATTCACCTAAAGTAAAAATGTTGTTAGGTTATCTGTTTTGGTATTTGAAATGCCACTCTCTTACGTATTTTCATTATTTGCTACATACTAGAAGAAATTACAAATATCTTTCCAAAACCCAGGACAGTGATAATGTTTTCTGTTAAAGAAAGAAAAAACTCTTTTAAAAAGTCCAACACTTGGGTAGTCACGCACACTCTCTCAAATTACACAGCGTTGATTCTAAGCTAGTTGGATTGCCTATCTTCCAGGCTTGAAGAAACAACATGAATTACAGTGTCATGTAATGAAACTTAAGCTCCTGATAGTGCATTAACTTAAAAACTGTAAATTGCTACTAGGAAAACACTGTTGCTAGTATTATCACAAAGAATTAGTCGGCATTCATAAATAGGTACATATTTCTTGCTGGCTTTGCAGAAGTTTCTATCCTCACCGCTAGATGTCTCTGAAATCAATAACTTATTTTCGTAAACATTCTGATGAATTCAAGCTTAAGATTGATTGGTACTGACATATTTGAGCTAACAGAAAATGATGAACAAATCACAGAGTTTCAGTTTACCAAGATCTTTAAGAAAGTATGTTATTAAAATCAAAGACATCTAGCTGTGAGGAAATAAACTTCTGTAAAACCAGAAAATAATGCGCAGATATTTATGAATGCGGGCTACTTTGTCTGTGTACAAAAGTGAGATTACGTAACAGTATTACATAATATTTCGTAATGGTCCTCAAACACTGTAACT
The DNA here is from genome assembly GCA_022664845.1 of Lepisma saccharinum. Taxonomy (NCBI): domain Eukaryota; kingdom Metazoa; phylum Arthropoda; class Insecta; order Zygentoma; family Lepismatidae; genus Lepisma; species Lepisma saccharinum. The sequence goes on along the minus strand of JAGDQP010033445.1, from coordinate 13,786 downwards.
CAAAGTGCCCAAGTTAGTCACTTCCGTGCGCATCACTATTTGTATACTGATGCTTTCATCTTATTTTTAAAATAAGCTACCAATGTGTCATTTCTAAATATAAGTGTTCCCTTGTAGCATATTCATTCTTGTACGTCCAGCGGAAATTGGAGTGTTGATGTTGAAAATTCTGACTTAGACTAAACTTAGTTGAAAGAGTGTCCTTAAGGCGTTCATGACCATATAGTTTACCTTACCTATCTATTGGCACAAATTTAGTTTCAGAAAGAAAAAAAAAGAATAATAATTTACCTGCTACCTTAAGTCATATTGTTGATAACGTTTTATTTCTATTTCAGAACCATAGAAACGTCGTAGTTAAGACTCTGATCTAATAAATGTACTGAAATTATACAAACTAAAATGTTCCAGCATCAAAATTGTAAGTATCAAAATATATTAGTAAATTTAATAAAGAAAATAAATACTTGTTTCAACATTTAAACTGAACAAAAATCAAAGTAATGTACAAATGTTTTAGTGCAGCTTGCAAGTAAAAATCCGGTTCACTTTCTATATGATTCAAAATGCACATTTCATTTTTAAAGATTGAAATTTCTAAAATAAAAGTTGTTATCTATAAATATTAAGTATTCTGACAGCGTACAAGCTGTCTACAAAACTCCTTCATTTTTTATATTTGAACCAAATTAATTTTGACTTTCTTTGATCCATTCATAGAAATGACATTCAAGAAACTTCAATATTACTTTATTTCAGCTATCGGTAACAACTATAAATATATTTCGTCTAGTAACATACTACAATTTAGACAATACGTCTCTTAATAGATGCGAAACGAGATTTAAAAAAAATTAATGGCCGATATGAGCCAAAGTTGCCTAAAGATTTTAATTTTTAATGCTGCAACTAGCAACTCTAACAAATATGATGTGCCTTTTGATAAATTTGGTTAATTTAATGCTATGTAACGACCTTTCTCCTAATTTCGACTACAGAATTATACCCATAGTTTTGACAAATGAGTCTGGTCTTCAAATCAACTGTTTGCTAAAATGATTATCAGATATTATTTTGATTATGTTATTTTCAATCGCTGTTGAACTTTATCAATGATTTGCTTCCTCCAGAGACCACGTGTGTATCTTGTTGGGTTGTAATTTCAGGCTTAAGATGTTCTCTCGAAGTTGATTCTTCAGTTATTTTGATTGTTTGTTGCTAAATTTGAGGAGAAGCCTGTTCTAAATATAGGGACAGTGCAGCAGCTTTTAGTAATTGCTACAAAAACTAGTCCATTCCTATTGAAAAACGTTTCCCTGTTTGAAGAGGAAAATCCACTGTTTTATACTACTAAGGTCAGAAAAAAACGGAGAAATTAGGTAACAACCTAGCTCTTTTGGACTACAATGCTATTCTTATCACGGACACGTCTTCAATAATCAACTTCATCTTTCACAATCGATATTTGTTCTTGTAAAAACATTTATGTTTCTGAGAGTTCATAAACTTTCTATTTATCCAAACAATTAGATATTGTAGATATATTGTATTACGCCGGAGCACCCATTAATTTTTTTAACTTGCAGCTTTTACTCTTCTCGTCTGTTTCCTCATCTTAACTGAAATTAGATTATATCTCGAAATGTTTTAACTACTTTAAGTTGCGTCATTTGTTTATTATCGTATTAATATATCCAAATGCACAAGATGGATAAGCTTAGTGTGAGGGACATCCAATTAAATACCTTCATCGGAGAGCTTCGTTTTAAGTTTGTGTTTTGCTCTTTCAAAATTGTATCCTGTTTCCTCTGTCTGTACTTTGTGGGAAAGTTGCTTATGTCGTCTTCGAATCTATCACTCGTAAAACAAAATTATGTTCAGGTTGTTGATGGGAAATAGTAAGACATTGAAAAGAGGATGCAATGAATATCTCAATGTGGTTCAAAGCAATAAATAATTGTTGTTTTCGTTGAAAATGAATTAACTGAGCTGTTTAATATGGTTAATTAAACATTCTGTCCGTATGCCTCCACTTGTTTCTGATATAGTAAGCATAATTCAAGATGGTATTAAGATGAAATTGCCTGAATCCACAATATATCAACACTAAAAGACAACAATCGCACCTTTGTTTAATGTAGATTTTAGTTTGTTAGATGTTCGATAGTTTTGGGAATGATTGATACAAGTGCACATAAGTACGTTTCGTGTCTCATTGTTCCTCGTGTTTGGTGCATACAAAATGACTTCGACAACTTTTCTCAGTATTTTAAAATACACAGTATATCAATGAAGCATATATAAACGTAAAAGTAAACAAGTAACAGTAATATGTACCCCTTTTGTTTGATATGTTTAGCAACAATATTAAAGAAGTTACAAAAAATAAGGTTTGTCTTGCTTTTCCTCTCTAATTGCCTTCCCTTCACAACTTTTAATCTGACATTAATGTTGGGCAGGAATACTTTATTCAAATATATACAGTAAGCTGCACAAATGGGACTGCATGAACTAAACTATAATACTTTACATTATTTTTCCCATAATTAAAAATATGGGAAAACTTCATAGTTTTCCTATAACAAAAACCACCAGTTTAAAATAGAAATTTAAATTCATAACAAAAATGGTATGTGTTATGTCTTCAGTATACAATTATTTACCGTATGTTTCATAATCTACCTCTATTTTCACTTTACAAAATCTTTTGAAATTATCTTAAACTTAGTAATTTGGTAGCTCATGAACATACAAATGATCATGATCTTCAAGATAGTTTGGAAATGTACTGTGAAATAATTGATAGTATGGTTACAATGTAATGAAGAAACGGTGTGAAGAAGAAATAATGTGAACAAAGCTTTTATTTCTTTTACTTGTCCTCGATGCAAGACCACTTATATTAATCCTATTTACCCCAATCCATCAAAGTAATTGGTATTTTAATATAACGGAGCCAAATCTGTCTATTCCAGAGATATAGTTCGTAATTTCTCAGTATTATTGTAGTCAAAGGACTGCCATCTCATATGTTAAAGGACAGGAGAAAGGAATATAAATTAATAATATACAGATTCACAAGAAACCTTTTCTGAATTTCCTCACTGTATTCTACAGACATAAAATAGACATTACAAATCTCATTTAAAAAGTTATGAAAATCTTCATTTTCGAGAAAATACAAATTTCAGTTACCAAACGCTAAGAAGTAGCAAAATATTTTGATTGATCTGTAACTAAAGTGGTAAATGCTATATTATGTTCATAAAAAACAATAATACTTCACTATTAAAAATAATTATATATTTCAATACACCTGTTATTAGTATCATTTAAGAGCATTTGTGATTCTATAATCCTAGTTATAGCAATCAACAAAGTCTAAGACAAAAGAATAATGAATTCCTTTCTCTTTATTATTGGACTAATGAGAATCCTACTCTTGAAACTTCTTCTCGGAATCCTACCTAAAGAAGATACATTATTGCTTCAAGCTAATAACATCTAGCCTAAAGTATGCATCATCACCCTATAACTTCAAGAAATCATATCAATTCATGTGACAATCACCGAAGTCACATCAATCACCTAATATATTGCTGCATTTAAGCATTAGAGTAAAGAATAAAATAAGTATCAATAGTATCAGTATCATAACCTTGTTCACTGTCACTGCTAAAAAACAAAAGTTCACAATCCTAATTATTCTACTTCTTCCTCAGTCTATTCGGATTCTTACGTAAATGCTCAGCATGCCCCAATTGAACTAATATACAAGAGCCTGTCGATTTTTAAAATTTTCGAATTCGAAAAACGAGGGGTAGTAAGAAGTTGATATAATTTGCTAATTCAAAATATATTTTGGTTTATTAAATATAATTTATTCTTGCTTTTAAATAACGGCATGAAAAGAGTGACCTCAAAACGCTCTTTTATTTGTATGTGGAATTCGTTGTTCATATTATGAGCGACAGACGTTCCTGCTGGGGATAAAATCGCTTCTCTCTGGGATGAGTGTATTCATGTTTACTTTCCATTTTAATTACAGTATAATTTAAAACTGCTAAATTTTCGTCAATTTCATATGTTAGTGGCATGTTTGGTTTCATATTACGTACTTTTATCAGTTGAGAGATAATCATTCCACTTGTATTTTTGAAACGTTGTTAATAGAATACGATAAAAATTATTTTACGGTCAGCGTTACACTTGTTATCAGTGTAACAACCGGGAATTAACTTACAACATACGATGGCCTCTAAAAAGATTAGCGACATTCACACACACGGCCAACCTAATTGGAACTGCAAGGGAGTTGTTGCCATCTGAACTTCCAACTCTGCGAGATGTCTTGCGATATAGGCTGCTGCTAAAAGGGCAAAGTGACGAGGATGTCAGAAACTGCCCACTAGCCACCCTTGCAAAGATCATTTAACCAAAAGTGTTTGAAAAATGAGAACGAGAAAACAGCTCTTTTGTCATCCGTGTTGTAAATTCAAGAGTCACAATGTTTAAAAGATCCAGGAAAGCTAGAAGCAAGCCTAAACATATACGTATCTTAGTAGAAGAAAGCTTGATATTAAACACGTTTTCTCTTCCAAACTTGAAAAACGTTTTGACTTACTCAATTGCAAGTATGAAATTAGTCTCGGTTCTGATTTTGGCTGTCCTGTTCATAGTTGCAGAAACAATGCTCACATTAACTCCACATGTTTGGAGGGGATGAAGATCCCCGTGAAAGCAAATGGCTATTAACGGATATGGACAGGAGGTGATACAAGCTGGATGATATGGCTACAATGCCCACCATCTTGAAAGCAGTCATCCTGACTATGCTTCAAATTTTTTAAATAGTGCTTTCAAGATGGCGGTCATTTCGTCTTACCATTCAGCATGTATCACCTTCTGTCCAATATCCATTAATAGCCATTTACTTTCAATATATGTAACAGTTTATAAAAGAATAGGCGTTTTCCGTACTCTATATTCGATTTACATACTCTCTACGGTCTATCTTTTTCGGGTTCCCTTGTCGATATTTCTTGACGGCAGCACCTATAATTTTGGCTGTGAAGGTTTACCTAGACACGGTACCTACCTAGGAATTTTTATTAAAATCGGGCTATGACACCTGTCGAGTGTTCCTTGTAAGAGGTAGGGGTGGTAAGTGTGTCCCCTTAAATAAATAAAAGGATTACAAAGCATGTTGTATGCCTAGGTTGGTACGTTTTAATTGTGGCATGAGAATAAATTAACATTTTATAACATTATATCACATCTCAATAACGTAAAATTACATTCTTATTTTTTTTTCAGACAGCACTTTATGGCATTTTCTTCAATCTTAGAGTTGCCAAGCTAAATGTTTCTTAATCGTAATACTAATAGCAGATTTGAATTCCTCATACATAAAAACATATTTTTGGGACCCCTCAATAAAGAAATTTTAAAAATTTCCCCTAAAATGACACGCCCAGAAAAAGAATTAATCTTTTTTTCTTTGCATCAAAACGAAAACATGTCACTCCATATTCAGCATTTATTAAAGTAATAATTGCTCTAAATAGGCGTCTTCCACTTCACTCTCTCTATTTCTTCATAATTTACGTCTGTAAAACCCTCCGTATCTTGATCATAGTTCCGATTCAATATATCTTTTCTTTCTGTATATGACCTGAAATCATTTCAATAATTTGTTGCCCTTGCACTCTCATGTTCTGAATGACTAAAACACATTCATTAAAACATATTATTTTTCATCCTTAATTGGTGCAACAAAATCTAACATTTCCTGAACTTTCCTTTGTTTCTTTCCCGAAAATGTCGTATCTTTGGTTGAAATTGTCTTGCATTCTCATCCGACTTCCAATCTCTTCTATCCATATATACATTATCTCAAGAATGATCAAGCCAACCATTTTTATTTTCATCATCCTTACCAGTTTGCATAATAAAGCGATGGTTCTCTTGCGTTAGTTCTTATCGTTCTTACGTTCACTGCAACAAACGTTTCTGTAGGAGGTGAATGCTATATCTGTTCTTCAGTGGACTCTAATACTTAACTATTGGATTATAATAACCTATTTCAACGTCCCGATGAACAGCACCATATAAACGACCATTTGTAATTCTAAAATCCTAGTTTCTTTGTAGTCAACAAAAAGACAAAAGAATAATGAATTCCCTTCTTTCCATTATTGGCCCGAGTCCCAATCATTTTATTAGGTTATCTAAATTTGTAGTGTTGAAATGATTCTACATAATAAGAACTGTGCACAAATTTCGTCTATCGTAATTCAAAAACGAGATTTTAAAGTTTCGTACCTATGAAATTGCATATTATCAAATGCACTTCAATACTTTCAGTTCATTTCAAAGAGACTTTTGCAATCCTTTCAGTAAAAGCAGCATACAGCACAAGATATCATTTATAGAATTAAAGTTTAGTATCTATAATTTTCAACACAAACTTTGACAATAATGTTTTGTTTTACGATCTTTAAGATAGTTAAGGTTCTACTGAAATTTATTTTTTAATCAAAATAGAATCTTTATGATTCCAGTTTTCTATATATTTTTGGGTTAAATACTGAGACAACGTTTGTGCAAAGCAGATAAACTATACATTTTCTTATCGATTCAATTGTTTCATATCAAATAAGCATGAAGACAAAAATTCCATTCGTTTGTTTGCTACAATTAGAGACATATTTAAACAAGATTACCTAGGTAGACAAATGTTATCCCATTATCTTCTATCTTTCTTTGTTCTTCTCAGAGCACACGCTCTCTGCATATATAGAAAACAATTATCAGAGAATTAAACAAGACGCTCAAAGGCCAGTTTTTTCGTAGGTGTAAAAGCTTTCCACGACGTGAAGAATGCACTTCTAAGTAAATATGAAAGCGAGCGTGAATTTTGCATTCTGAATTCAGGTACTTTTATCGAAACTCCAATTTATATCCACTTTCTAAGTGGGAGAAACCCGAATTCAAATCTCACAAAAATTTAGCAAACTTACACCCAATCTTGAAACGTTTTGCCAGGTTACTCAATCTTAATTTAGTGCAACGTTTGTCTGCCGGCAGCGCGCAATAAACTATACTTTGGGAATGAATGCAGTAATGGAATAGAACATGGGTGAACGTTTCGCTGTCTCTACTCCCAGTCCTGAATGCAAATATCCAGAATACTTACTTTTGCCTGAAAAACACACTCACCGAGTTGGCCAGGTGGCTTTTTTCACACTTCGGAGGCTCATTACTACACTTGCTCTACTTTGATGATGAAGAGTGTTCTGCCAGAGATTATGTTTATCAAGAAGCTTCTGAGAAAATTGAACCTATTACGGTTTATCATTATCTTCCATGGTTCTAAGTACAGATTTTAAAATTTGAAGGTTACTCAGAACCCGAACTACTTATGTCCTTACTGGGAACTTCTTGACTACCAGATAATTAGCAAAATCAGTCACCCATCAAGAATATTCTTTTACATTAGATTTTGCATATGTAAAGCACCCTGTAGTAATCACAAGCAGGACTTGGTATACCGAGTAAAAACTATCTAACAAGGATACTACGTTTCCAAGCTATTTCGATCTTGTGTCATATCTTTATTAAAAGTTTATCCTTAAAGGAACCTGATTATATTACTCCGATATAAAAAAATAGAGTGGAATTTGGAACTACTGTTTCAGAAAAAGTTGTTTTTACTTGTATCTTTTATTAAATATAAATTTTGAAGCTAAATATCTAATTAAATTATTATTTTTATTTCTTACAGTTCACGGAGGTTGCATGCAGGAGTCTCGGTCTAATTCTTCCTATGGTTCACCTCGACCAGCATTTGAAATTTTCGAGGATACGTTGACAAATTCTTCATTATATGAACATGGCGGTACTTCTACTACACCCTCCAGACATTTTGTGAAAGAATCTCCCGTAAATACAAACTATCAATATGGTAACCCTTTTGCCATACCTTATACAGGCCATACGAAAGAATCATTTTCAAATCCTACTTACGTATACAGCAGTCCTTCGGGTATAGCTGGTGATTATCAGACTCAGTTTCGACAAAAGTTTCCTAATTGCAACTACATGTTTTCACGTCCGCTTTTAAAACAGCATAAACAATCTACTACTTCAGCTGGACTGTTTAGATTTGGCAGTAAACCGTCAAATGCCAAATGGGTACCTATACCTGTCAATCGACCGAATTTGGCATCGAAAACAAAAAGCGAGAAAATTTATCCTATGCGAAATGGTCTTCCACCTGGATTTGGTGGCTTTATTCCAGGAGCTCAGTTTCAACATGGGAAAACATTTGGAAATTCAACTAGAAACTGCAAGCAGTGGCTCAAATAAGATCTTCTCTTGCTGGAAGCAAACAACTGATAAATTAAATATTATTTTATCACTAACTACAGTGTATTTAACGTTTGTATTTATTTAAGTTTCAAGACATAAATTATTGGGTATATGAACATATATATCTTTCTTAATTCATTTTTATCAGTTAATTCTGTCATGTCCTAGAAGTTTAATGTAGTTGCGTTACATTAACAATAATAAAAATAATAACAACATAAACCATTACTTGTCTAAAGCAAAACCAAAACTTGGAGACAAAAACCTGCATTATATTAAGAAGCATTTTCTACTTAAGAGAAAATGGAATTACTAAATGATATCTGTACTTCAACGCAACAAGACGTAGTAAGTAGTTGACTTAATCAACTAGAAAACAATACCTACAATTTCGTACCTGCATGTCACATTCATCTTACTAAATATATTTATCATGCTATCTTTTAAGATATTATGTTTGCAGATAAATCTTTTTAAGGTAAATTTTGTACAGTGCCACTCAACATGAAATTAGCCATTTGCACAAATACCATGTGTTGTTACATGTATCGACATTCGTGGTAAATGTTGATGCATAAATTTGGGTATTCATTTAAGATTAGGGGACAGAGAGACTAATTCCGTGAACTGTGGTGAACTTGTAAGACAGTGTCAATAACAAGATAAAACACTCTTGGTGTTTCAAGTAACAAGTATTTTACATATATGTGACCACAGTATGGTTAATAAAGTACTGTGATAACAAGAAATAAATTCTTACACCACGAATTAGGTTTATCAGTAAATTAAAGGTCGTTAGTATCGATGATTACCAATCGTCAGGCTAATTCCTGTAATTTACGTAAACCCCTGGTGTAATCATGAACAATCATCATCTCTCTAATCACTTTCAAAGACTGACGAAACAAGGTAAACCTAACTTATCTCCAGAAAGCGAAATAATGATTTTTTGGGGACCATAATCAAAGACCCAGAACACTAGTATAGACCAGGATTGCATATTTCAGCAATATCCGTAAATATACTAACTGTTGAGATTATAATTAGGATTCATATCATTGAAAGTAATAGCTGAAATTTATAGTTGTTATTACAGTCTTATAAAGTTGTACGTTTGCTGTCAGCTATTCCATTTTGTAATGTCCGTCCACTTTCCTATTAAATGTAGTTGTGACGAAACTTCTGTGTCACTGATCTTACGCAAACGCGCAACGAAGCGAGTTTAGCTTGTGCAAAAATAGGAAAAGAAATATCACATGAACCGTCTCGGCTATGAATCTGAGGCATGTAGCGTTGGCGTTGATTAGGATGCACATAGAACACAATGCTCTTTAATACACCACACGGTGACGTGACACTTCAAAACTTCCGTAAGATTACCTAATTTGCAATACTGCTCATTACTGTTAGCGGAGCATGTTTTTTTCTGTCAGGCTCACTAGTCGGCAACTGAATGACATCGTATCCAAGCCTCACCGGCACAGAAATATCGCCGCTATTATTCTTGTCCCCAAAATGTAGAATACCAAAACAAACTAAGCCGCACAAAGTACAAGAATTCTTATATATCACCGAGAAGAGCGAGACACCATCCGAAGAGAACATCCCTCATATGTAATTAACCCTTTAATGTTGTAAAATATAAAATTGGCCTTCTATAATTGAATCGGCACATGGAAGAAGGTGTGACGTCCCCTAACTACATTATGCTTTATGCTTATGGTTATTGCTTTATATTTGTACTACTCCTATGTCACTTATGTCTTCTCTTCTTTTGTTTCGTATAACGTTCTTATTCTATTAATATTTTATGTTTTCTTTACTTTCATTTTATGTTATATTTTCTTATGCAGAATGTTGTGCTAAAAATTTGCACTCCCACACAGACTTCATTGACACCATTCGGCTTCATGATCCACACCATTAATTTTACTTAGATACACTTAGATTCATTTTTTTAGAATAGAATTTTCATATTTTTAACATAGCGCCTCTTACCTTTAAGACAAAATATTGTGTGATTGCTAGTATTTTCATGAGGTGCATCGCTTCATAGGAATCAATAGTTGGCACAGGTGCCAACTACTGGTCTCAGGAGTGTCGACTACTGGTACACGTTATCAGATCGGTAATATCCTCTTCTGATCTCACGTCAGTATTATTAGGTCTACGTGGCACCCATAGCCTACAATTTAGGTGTAGGACAAGATTTCATTTTGTTGAACTAATATTAGATATGAAATGATATACCTATTCAAAAACATATTGTGAAGGAAAGTGTCAATAACTAGATATGAAGGGGACAACTACTGGTTAGACGCTTAGAGTGTACCAACTGTTGGTCAGTTTGCTGTTTTGAAGAAAAAATAGTAAAAATATGTGTTTCCCGTACATCTTCTGCATTTTCATTGTTTATTGTCCTTGTGCCAGAAGCAAAAATCAACGATGCCTTGGTACAAAATTCAGGGACCAGGTGAAACTTTCAGTACCTGAATGCTGGTCTGTAAAGAGCACAAAACTGCATGATAGACATTCCAAAAATGTAGCTATCCAAGATGATGGACATTCAAAATGGCGACCGAGGCTAATCTTTCAATGTGGCATATCTCCGAACTTTGTTTTTCCTACCATAACTTTATACCTAAATGAAAATAACAGGGGCTTGGGTTTTCACTTTCAAGCAATAACATATTTTCCCCATATTCAACCGCCATGGTTTTATATGTAAAATAAAAACAAAATTTGCTTAGCTCTCTCTCAGTTTTAATTCTATTTATATTCTAGGTGCATTTTAAAATTACCTGTTTATTTATTTTTACAGTAGCGTCATTTTTTTAATGTGGAGTGTTTTAGTATGGGTATTTAAGTTTTCGCGCTAACTTTCCAAAACTTTGCAAACTAACTTTGCAAAACTTCGCTAACTTTACAAAGTTGCTAACGTGCTAACTTTGTAGTACCTATGAGTGGCAAGCAAGCAGAAACTCAGCCATGATGTCAGTGTGTGGGTACGTCGGAACAGTGCAATGTTTAATGGGTCAAGAAAAGACATGTGTTTTGTGAAAGAATTACTGAATTAGGAGTTACCTTGTGTATGACTGGCACCGTAAAACAATTTTTCAGTGATATTCGGAAGTGGTGTTGTGCGCTACTATGATGTCTGTTGGGCTAGTGTTTTAATTGGAGTATAGCCGCTATGAAAATCGAACGACAAAACACTCTCCGTGTTCATTTCCAAAATGTTAAAAGACTACCGGCCAGTTTGACGGCCCATGCTTAGTAGAAGAGTACCATAAATTTGTTGTAGTTGGTCAAAGTCCAAGGTCAATGAAAAAAAAATATGGCAACTAGGCAGTTTTTTTTTAACTATGCATATTGAATTGAACTTGTAAAAGAAAGGACTTGATAGGGTGAGGTGATAGTACTAGGAGAGTTACATAATACGAAGGCAAAAACTTGTAACATTTATTTTAATGTGAGGGGGGGGTTCTATACATATTTGGAAGGCGGAACGTGTTGTACAGAAAACAAGAAAAGGTGTGTATTAGGAGGTTAACACATTTTATTTTTATTAAGTTGGTATACATATTGGGAAGACTGAACTTGTCGTAAAGGATCTGCCCCCCGTTGAATCGATAGTATTAGAAGTGTTGTGTAGAAAATAAGAAAAGTGTGTTCGAGGAAAAGAACCTGTTCACGATGAAGTGATATTATTACAAGGTTAACACATTTTATTTATGAAGTTGATATACATATTGGGAAGACTGAACTTGTTGGAAAGATGAGGTTATCACATATTTTAGTTTCATGATTTCTTATGAAGTTCAGCCTTTTTTAATTTGGAGAATAATGATGTTCATATATAAAGTTTTTTGTGAAGGTTAAATTACAGACCGATTTAGAAAACGACTGATCACTAACGAGAGAGATTTAAAACTGAAGTAATCTCTTCTTTGATTTGCAAAGGAGCTATCATAGTCATTTTGAAATCGTTCGAAGTTAAAGTCTAGGGATGATGCAAAGTTGAGAGATTAATGACTGTGTCATGTTAACAGTGATGTTTTGTTTAAACATGGAAAGATTGTGTTAACTATTATTTGATGAAAACTGTACACAACTCCTGATCTTTGATTTAAAATGCAAACAGCGCGGTGAAAAGACTTCGCTATCTGTGTTTTAAGAAGATAGAATACATCTTTGTAATGTTTGAAAGACATTATAACAGGGAAAGTCAACAGTTAATGAATACCTCTAT
>JAGDQP010033444.1:0-20661 GCA_022664845.1 Lepisma saccharinum | reverse complement strand
CATCAACCAATGGATAGAAAACGGCTGAATATGATATATGTATATATATATATATAAATCACAGCCATATTCAATCCACTAGTGGATGAGGCCTCTCCCCGAAGGGAGGAGTTGGTCTACTGCTCCCACGCTGACCAGACAGGTTGGGAGAGGAGAGCCGAAGCTTTCACTGTGATCGCCACTTTCTTTTATTCACATCAGCTCCCCAATTGTCCTCACAATGCTGGGTCAACACCGAAATTTTATATATATGTGACCTCCCTACTGGTCTACTGGTTACCGTCGTTGACTGCTAATCGTGGGGTCCCGGGTTCGATTCCCGGTTCTGCCAAGGGATTTTTCCAAAGCGAGATGGTCTAAAACGGTGTCCACCCAGCATCGTGAGGCAGTTCGGGAGCTGCTGTGAATAAAAGGCAGTTGGGTCAAAGTTGGGAGCTTATACTCTCCTCTCTCAACACGTCTGGTCAGTGTGGGAGCATTAAATCAACTCCTCCCTCGGAGAGAGGCCTCATCCAGTAGTGGATTGAATATGGCTATGAATTATTATTATATATTGTAGAAAACTTTCCATCGTTTTAAACAGTGTGTGAAGTAGCATTGTGACATCTCAGTCTAATTATAATTCTTAAATATATTCCAAATTTTCACAGTATTTCACTTACTGTGATGCAAGTAAGTAAAATCATCATGAATTTGAATTTATTTTATTAACTTTAGACATCTCACATCTGGATACAGTGAGGGGAAAGCATGTTGGAAGTTGATTGGCCAGGGACTTGTTATTAGCTCCATCCCGACATTTTCCTGATATGACTGAAGAAGGACACTGGAGAAACCTCAGTCAGGATGTGTGTCAGCTGGGAATGTTCCCAGGACCTTCCGCTTACTAAGTCAACTCTCTACTATCTGAGCTACAGTCGCTCCGTGAATGCAGAACCATAGTGTACTTCAAAAGTAGTGTTCTTATTCATAAATGCACAAACATTAGAAATCTAATTGCGCTTAGCTTCTTCTTGTAAATCGTCTACATCATCTAGCATTGGTTCTTTGTGCCCTTATAGTCCAAGAATTGTCCCACGCATCACTCTTTATATTTGAATTTATATATTTCTTTTACTTATGATCTTAAATTTTAATAAAAGCTTTTAAAAACATCATTTTCTTTAAAAACATACAATTCCTACAAAATTTGTTAAAAAAATAATTGTTTTCAAGAAAAAATATAAAAAAAAAATATTTATGCATGACTAAAATGAAATGCATGAGGCGCAACCTATTTTATATAATTTGTTGTTGAGTACAATCAATTGATAAATTCTTCAAGTCTTACAACGTAATATTATTATATAATGTTATTTTTATTATTAGTATATAATATGTGTATACAATATTATAACTCTATATACTATTTATAGTATAATATAACGTTCTCAACTAAATTTATCTCCATATATTACATAACATTATTATAAAATTTTTATTATTGAAATACGAGGTTTACTTATATATAATATCAAATGAGAATTGAAGAAATTATAAAGTGATTATATATGAGAGCGCAAGCCATGCTTTTCTTTTTAATCATGCAAAAAATTAATTTTTTAAAGTCATTTCTTGAAATCTTTTTTTTTTTTTACTTTTAGTAATTTTTTTAAAACGAAAAGCATTTTTTTTTTACTTTTTAGTAGCCTACATTCTTTCAAAAGAAAAGCATGTTTTTATTTTTTATGCTTTTTAGTCATAACTACATGAAATTGTTATCAAGAAAACTACTTTTTATTTTTTTCTATTTATACGCGACTAAAGGGAAAAGTACGTTGTTCCGGCTTCTAAATAGGATTTTAATTATACAAGCATTATTTTTTTAAAATAGTCTGGCAACAAAAATGCAGTGCTTAGATTCAAAAACTTCACAGTACTTTTTTCGAATAATGTTTGTGTCAAGTTTGGCGCAGTTAGGACTAACTGAATGGAAGCACTTTGCATAATTGATTATTTTTTTTAAAAAAAAGTACTGGAAACACTGTACTACTACTCGAATCAAGACTGTTTCGGCGTCGGATTTGAGCTAGTCTACCTAATACCTTGAAACGACACCTCACATGCCTCTACACCTTATGCTTCATGAGAAATACTTTTTTCAAGGGCTGACAACACTGATAACGGTGTTCCTTGCGAGCGGAAATATTAGGAGTCTGTTCTTATCGTGTCAAGTAATGTTTCTACCAAGTTTCGTGCTGCTATGACTAAAATAATGGAAGCAATTTGAAAAAAAATAATTTAATAGAAAATAGGCTGAAACACTGGTAAGTGAGTTGCTTGCAAACGTAGGCCCTCTCAGTACTTTTGTATTGTATCGAATAATGTCTATGCCGGGTTTCGTGCAGCTAGGTATAAGTGGATGGTAGCAATTTGAGCAATTGATTTTTTTAGAACATGGGCTTGCAACACTGAACCACTGAACCAATCAAGAAAGTGACAACGGAACATTATATTGTCATCCGTCTTACGTCACTGTGCAAAATGTCTTTATTGTATGACGTGAGGAAATGACTTAAATTAAGGTCGCAAGATTTGAGTACAGATTTGAACCATAGTAAGTAGAAGAAAAGTATGTAAAAATATTTCCACTTCTTGAATATCTCTCTACATACAATCAGAAAATATTTCCACTTCAAATAATATTTCCAATTGTTGATAATTTTTTTACATGCGAGAAATAAACGTTTCCAAATATTCAACATTTTTGTACTCGTGGGCAGTAAACGTTTCTACATCTTGAACATAATTATTAGTTATGTTTCTTGTGGTCATTATTAACACTTGCCAAATGTATACCTTAAAGAGGTTTTGATATACGCCCAGAGAGTGTAAAATAATATGACATTTAACATTAATACAATTTTGAAACACCTTACAACATTTTCGTATAAAAGCAAAGAGCCTTTTCACCTTCTAATCCCTAGTTTTTCTCCGTGTAACTCAGGTGTCGTGCAAAGGGACTTAGTTTAATATTAAACAAACACTACACTTCAAACATAAGTGTGAGGACTACTAGTATTCTCAGCTCCTAACATTTTCTTCACATACAAGAGAAACTGCTCTCCACACACACTCAATGTAGCCTCTGAGAACATCCTTTTTAGTCCCATAAAAGCAGTTAAAATGTTAGACCTTCGTTGGTGATAAATTCTTAATCTCCACAAAGAACGAAAAACTTTCCTCGATCTCTAGAGAGCTTTTGAGTTTGAGAAGTTGGACACAGAAAAAAAAAGTGAGAAATACCTTCATGAACTCTCTATTGCTATTGTATCATTTTATTTATACACCGTTTTAAATAATTACGTCAATCTATATTTTGTTTTAGAAAAGTAATGAATTATATGACCATAGACTAATTGTTTACTTATAAAATAAGTAAACAATCTTTCTTCAGAATAATGTTAAAATTAAAAGAAAAGGTATGCGGTTTTAATCCATGACTTCAAAACCAAATGAACAAGAAATAAGAGCAAAATCATCCTAATATGAAATTACTTAATAACGAAGTAATAGAGAGACTAGGAGTTCGAAACTATCAGCTTGTGTTTTGATGGTCTCAAATGTTTCGTCGCCGTCATATTGAAAATTGTCTCAAACCACTAAAAGTGTAATCGCAAAGGAATAATCTTGGCCTCCTTCGTCGAAGGAAGCAACAAAGTAACCTTCCGGGAAGTTCAGGCAGTTTGTGTGCCCAGAAATCTCAGCAGAATTCAAATTGTATGAAGAATCCAGTAGCCATAGATGCAAGTGACATTTATGCATAAAACTAGTTAAAGGTAACAGGCTGCTATCGTCTGAGCTCTTTCTGTGATTATATATTTTTATTTGAGATTCTCAGATACAGTCCACTTTAGGACATTTTAGACTAACAATATTTAACAATAACAACACGAGAAAAGATTTGGGAAGGAATCAACCCTGGTTTTATTCAAGGTACCATACCAGCTATTGAGTTGTCTAACCGATGGAAACCAGAGAAAACCTCAGGCAGGGTGACCGGCGCCGGGAATCAAACTCAGTTACTCCCGATGACAAGGCGACCACTCTACAAAGTGCTCAACCTTGTCGGAAGCCAGTGAAGAGAAAGATAGAGGCCGTGGCGTGTGTGCGTGAAACGATGATGGTTTCTACCCGAAGGACGAGACAGACTTGTTAAAGTGGGTGGATTCCGAACCACTGCGTTCATTCTGACTCCCTCTGAAGTGGATCGCTTTGGACCAAATTAGGTCACGGGTTGGACATGGGAGGGATCGAGTCAGATCCACTTGGGTCGGGCAGAACTTACTCAGGTCGCGTCGAACACCGAGTGAAGGCCTATGTAGAATGTCACACAGGTCATGTATTCGATCTGATCGTGACTCGATTTGCTATCAGTATTACTACCCGGAATGCAAACTGATTGAAAGGCACTCAGCATCATCAACCGGGAGCACTTACACAATGAAGTGTTCGTAGATTTATTATCATACAACGAAATGTTTTCGATGTTCATGACACTGGTTATAACCGGAATGATAAAGATTGGTAACTAAAAGTACCCTTTATTTACAAAAAATCGATCTGTGTCCATGTGTTTGTATCATAGCCAAACAATATGTGAGGACTCCAGAAGCCGAGCGATACAAGTAGCTGTGACGAATACAAAAAATTGAGGTAATCTTTTATATATAACTCGAAATATATGTGACACAAAACTGATATTTTTTACAATGTGTCCATGTACAAAGTATGCCAGTTTTGTGTACATACCTTTCGGCGTATGAAAGATTACTTCGATTTTTTTTTTGTATTCGTCACTGCTACTTGTATCACTTGGCTTCTGAAGTAGACATATACTCCTCACTCACATACAGGATTTTTTCTGTAGCATGTAACAAGGTTCATGTTATTTTCTTTTCAATGCAAATGTGTGGTTGAGGTGAAAATGAGAAGAAGATGATTTATCAAGCTCCCGGGTGTTATCAGGTAAAAAGAATAGTTAATGGAACACTCCATAAGTATTCTTCACTGTATGCGATTTTGTCGCCACACACGACATATTTATTTCTTTTATGTGAACATTTTATTGTCAATTAGTCATCTTCTCTAAATCAAATGAATAGTTTCTGTTGTTGACGTCGGAACATGAATCAGTGGTTTTCTATTTGCATAAAAGATTCATAGTTGGTTCATGACTCTAATAGTACGACAGGAGCCAAACGGAAATGACATCACATAATAATTAAAGAAAATTACAATGAATTGTCTTCGGTAAGGTGTGTGGGCTGTTACGTTAATTGCTTCAATCTACATTTCATTTTTGTTAGTTTGAGTTAGAATAATTTGAACCAACCTGGAGTTGAGTGATATCTACTTTCTGTATCAGATTACAGTATCACAATTTTCTTTTTGACTTGATTAAACTGACCTTTTACGAAGCGATAATCCACCGACATAGAAACAAGTCAGCTAAATAAAACAACGATTTAACAAAGAACTTTAATTTCAACTCTAACAACATTTGAGAAACTTATAAAAGGACTTTATAAGATGTATGACCTTGCAAATAAGTTGGTTCATTTCCATACTTGATAGAATAAAATTTTACCTGATCAACCACTATTATTATTATTATTATTATTATTATTATTATTATCTATTTTTTATTATTGATGTTAAATAAATTATGAGTTGCACTGGTCTTTTTTTCTTCTCTATTTTGTTTTCACTCTCTCTTTTAAAAGTACAAACTGGTTATGCAATTAGATATTCAGTGTCTTAATATAAGTCGAAATGTATAAATAAAGTCACAGTACCTTCAAATATGCAGTGTCAACTACATTTGATGACCACAAAAAGAGAACGTGCCTTGTCCAGTTCATTGGTTTTACAGGAGATCATTTTGAAAGCTCATAACCACATGTGTGTAACCTTGCATATCAAACAAAAAAATTCTGGTAATGAACGGACAGTCCACATTCTCCTTTTTAAAAGGCCCTACAAAGAGCAATGAGAGAGTACTTCTATCTCAATTTGGTAAGAAATGAACATAGTTCGTTTTTTCCCTGTGGTTTTTATTTGACCTTGAACTTATATAAGCATTCAATAAAGTACTTTCTAATCCGTAATTTTCTGAAATAAAATAAATAACTTCAACTTATTCTTTCATTTTCTTTCTTCTGTGCCAATATCTAGGCATATATTCCACATTGTTTTTTCTAGTGAATTATGTATTCTTCCTTATTTCCTCGATTTTAACAATGTTGTCTCCCGACTGTTCCACAGAAACAAAATAACAGTGTTTTCTCAAACGTTCTGGCAATCATGTGAGCAACGCAATAACCTTATGATCAGCACAAATGTCTCAGTCATATTCTTCATAAAGTATAGTTTTAAGTGGACATATACAGATTCATATGTTCCTTGAAACCGACAACGTGGAATAACAAAATCGATGATATTATTGTCATTGTGAAGCAGCATGGACTTCCAACTTAGTTTCGATTGTCCCTCATTGTGAAATATTTCCTAAACTGTTCAAAATAGTTTCGATAAATTGTAATCTCATTGTCTTTGACAAGGAAACATTACTGCTTATGCTCAGCTTCCTTTTAACTCAAATTTAAATCATTTCTGAGATCACTCATCTCACCCAGAACAATACGATGGACAGGATTTTCCTGCTCGTCACATTGATATACCTAGTTGTGGGCTTTCAAATTCTCACCCATACTATCTTCACTGTTTGAGAATTCAGCATGTTTCACAGTCCATGTTTATGAAGGAACTGCATAGTAAAAGCAAATTCCTTGAAATTGAGAGAAAAGCTCATTCTCTGTGCACTGAGAAACAATTTTTCTTAGAAATGAAATGTCAGCAGTCTTATTTAATTTAAAATGAGAGCACACCGGTTTGAGAATAAGATCAAGGATCTTATTTTAAAACTGACATGTTCTCATTTCAAATTAAATGAGAATGTTGACATCTCATTTCTAAAATGAGAGCACATCGGTTTGGGAATAAGGTGATCTTATTTACAAACTAACATGTTCTCATTTCAAATTAAATGAGAATGCTGACATCTCATTTCTAAAATGAGAACATACCGGTTTGGGAATAAAATTAATGATCTTATTTCCAAGCTGACATGTTCCCATTTAAAATTAAATTAGAATGCTGACATCTCATTTCTAAGAAATTTGTATCTCAGTGCACAGAGAATGAACTTTTCTCTCCATTTTAAGAAATCGTTTTTTTACCGTGTGGAACTGATAGAACTTCATTATGAAGAACTAGTCTATTTGCTTATTGCACGCTCGGATATATTATATGAAATTTTAGTTTTCTTCTCGCACCCACCGTTTTAGTAATAAAGAAGTATCAATTATTAGATTGTTCACGCCAAACCATAGGTAGAGGAAATTTCATGCCTTTGTGTTTACCTTGTCCACAACATTAGATTTGTCGTACAGGTGCGTCTCAAATCGCACAGCAAAAGGAGTATGCTGTCTCTGTTTCACTTGTAAATGTCTTTTGTTGAGATTTGTGGATAGAACTGTCCACAAACAACAAAATCTACATGCATCGTTTAAATATTTCCTGGGAAACTTCTCTTCCATTTCCCACTAACACCTTTAGCACAAAGTGAAAACCATAACTCGCAACTTGCAAAAGTGTGAGTATTGCCAGACAGAGGTGACCGTAATCTAACAGGAAAGTGTTGTCTGGTCGAAAAAGCCAAAACTACGCATAGGGAAAAAAATACCCCCTGGTGTGTGTGTTTGTGTTTTTAGTTGAGGTAGGAAAAAAACAACGTGTTTCCTTTACTGAAAAAGGATGCGCTCGAAAGCGTTTAATTAAAACAATTGCTCTAAGAATGCTTTGTTTTGCTGTAATACATTATTATTTTCCCTCAAAAACTCTTTAGAGCAGAATTAAAGAATTTCTGCATATTACCTATCAATAGCGTACCTATTTTTAAAACTAATTGAAGAGTACAGGGAAGAACATTCAATGTCCATTTCGGGAAGCTGTGAGAAAACAAATATTTTTAAGGTGTAAGCACTTGCATTTTATTTTAATTTATTTTATTTTGGCCTTCAGGTACTTTGGAGTAGGCTGATAATGTACCAGAGGGTCAAAAATAAATTTAAATTCAAGTGCTTATACCTTAAAATGTGTGTTTTCGCACAACTTTCCAAAACGGACTTTGATTGTTCTTCTCCTGTAAGGTAGTGGCGGCTCGTGACTCAAATAATAGGTGAAGAACTACCAAAGGTTCATCCACCCACACACTCCTACAATCCTTGCTCATCAGTATTTATCCTCGATTTTCGGGCTTTCCAATAATAACATGACTCGATCTAAGATGATGTTTACTAGTTTTCTAGACAATTTACTTAATGCATATCGAAGTAACAAGTGAAGTAGTACTTCACTAACTACACTTGACGAGCCGCCACTGCTGTAAGCTTCAATTATTTGTTACATTTTGTGGCCTATTAGTTGGTTTTATGACATGCAGATTTGAAACGTTTAATAAGTTTACAGATTCATATTCTTCTTAAATATTAAAATTAATTAAAATGCGTTGTGTGATGTAGTATTTTGAACATGATTTTCGCAACCAGCAAAAAGGAGGGAAAACATCGTGTTCCCTATTGAATTTTGGTTTTAGTATTGTTGTTCTTGCATCTTCGCTGTTATTCGATATTTTTACGTTTCCCAAACATTATTGTTCTCAAGCATTATTCTTCTCTCTATTATCTTCTCTATTAGCTGCAGCAGAGGGTGAAAAGCTCTTCATTTACATGCTAGAAACCGTTCATATCTCCTAGATCTACTTAAAACAAAGACTTCATGACTAGGCTAATGCGAATAATTCTCAATGGAGTTGTACTAAAACCGCAATATACAGAAATAGTCTGAGGGAATTTTCGTTATAATAACAAGACAATAATCAAAGTAAAGTTTCAAAAAAAAAAAGCTGTTTTGACGTTAGAGTATCTCAATGAAAAAAGGAAGTTGAACACGATGTGAAGAAATATGTAGGAAACAATTTGCGTAACTTTGTTGTTTCTTCTAAGATTCTTGAGTTAGTCTATATTAAATAAGTAAATACTTCACAGATTTTAAAGTGAGAAGTATAATTATGGAATAAAAAGTAAAATAAATAAATTTATAACAATCACGACACTAAATTATTTGTTCTGAGAATAGAACTACGGAAATTCTTCAGAAATAGTTGTGGTAGTTATGATGATATGTTAAAATAATCCTGAGCCAAAGTTGCCTAAATGCCTTAAAATTAATTCAAATTCAAATGAGTCATTTACGCATATCATATGAGGAGTTCAGAAGCCAAGGGATACAAGTGACATTGACGTATTAAGAAAAAGTTTGAGGTAATCTTATTTATATAACCCGAACTATATATGACACAAAACTGTCATATTTTCTACAAAGTAACCTTAATGCGTCCATGTACAAAATATGACAAATATGTGTCACATACATTTCGGGTTATATAAATAAGATTACCTCGAACTTTCTTTTATTCGTCAATGTCACTTACATCTCTTGGCTTCTGGAGTCGACATATAATAAGTTTTTTCTACAATAAGTCTCTGTGGCTCTTGTTTGAGTTATTAATGAACTGACAATGAAAACTCCCTAGTGCTATTGCAGTACGCAAAAATCCACGTGCTCTTTGTTTATAAATAAATAATAGTTCGTAGTGTGAGTAAAAACACGTGCTACTACAAATAAACAAATGATAGTAATAGTGGACGGAGAGGGACTATGTCAGAACGCCCACTGGTCAGATCGCCCACTTCTGAAAGTGGTCAGAACGCCCACAAAAACGGTCAGATCGCCCACCAAAATAGGAAAACATGCAAATTCAGAAATGGTCAGAGCGCCCACTGGTCAGAACGCCCACTCGTAAAAATGGCAACAACGTTCACCAAAATGGTCAGAACGCCCAAATGCATAATCGGTCAGAACGCCCACTCGTTCAGAACGCCCACTGGTCAGATCGCCCACTTCTGAAAGTGGTCAGAACGCCCACAGAAACGGTCAGAACGCCCACCAAAATGATCAGGATCCCCACAGGTTAGAAAATACAAACCCTAGCAAGGTACACTTTTAATACTTTAATTGTTTGCAGTTTAATACTTATATTAAATCGATACTGAACAAACATAATGAAAAAAAAAAACTCGGGAAAACGTTCACAAAGTCTACCAGTCAGGACGCCCACTCTTAAACAAGTGAGTCGGAGTCGGGTCTGGAGCTGTGCACATAAGCTACAGCAGCGAGTATAAATAATATGTATATGATAATGTTGCGTTTGTGTGTTTCTTTTCCTAAGTATATCTGCTATGTGTTATTATGTTGTTATATTATTAAGTGTAATATATCGCCTTAGAAAAACGCATCAGAACGGAAATCCATATCATAGTAGAAAAGGGCAATTGAAAACACGTCACATTAAAGCAATATGAACTAAATAAAATATTCGTTGAAATATAATTTAAAATTCAAGCTGTTTTCAACGTACAAATGAAAACATGATAAATGTAGTTAATTTCATTCTATTAGCTTTTAAGTACAATTTTTATTTAATTACCTTGAAAAGGCACATATGAAGCGTAATTTAAAGAACAATTATCATATTCAGCCGTTTTCTATCCACTGCTGGATAAAGGCATCCCCCTTTTCTTTCCACGGATCTCGCTCAGCTGCAATCCTCATGAATGTAGCTCCTGAAAAACGTTTAATTTCATCTAGCCATCTTGCATTTTGACGTCGTCTCGGTCGTTTTTTTCCCTCTGGTAATCCAATGTAATACATTAGTCATCCATAGTTGTTCCTATCATGCATCTCATAATAATTCTTTCTGTGAGTCTTTATCTTTGAGTCGTTTGCGCATTCAATGTCCAAGTTTCACAGCCGTATATCATCACAGGTAAGAGACATTGCTTATAAACTTTACTCTTGGGACATATTGGTAGTTTTCTTTTGAAAATAAAATGTGTTCTTCCAAACGAGCTCCACGACATTTGCATTTTCTATTTATTTCATCCATCAACTTAGCATACGTTGATTTAAGCTGCTCTGAGTAAACATACTCATTAACTATGCCTATTGTCTCTCCGTGAATCAATATTTCCTTCTTTGCAGCTTGTTGATTGTACATTACGTTTATTTTACTTAAATTCATTTTAAGACTTATTTTCGAGTTTTGGTGGGCCTTCTGACCGGTAGGAACTCTGACCATTTCTGAATTTGTGTGTTTTGTTGTTCTGGTGGGTGATCTGACCATTTCTGTGGGCGTTCTGACCATTGTCAGAAGTGGGCGATCTGACATAGACCCGACGGAGAGAGCCGACAACAATCAACCGAAGATGGCCGAAGATGCAGACGACGCCCAGGAACTATAGAGTCAGCAGTCCAGAACAGAATAAAAGGCGTCGGATCGCAGCAGAAGCCACTATTTCACTCCCAGGAATACTCCTCTCCCTCTCCCTGGTTTGACCAGCTACGGGATGAACTATCCTACCTTACCGGTCAGATTCGCAACGGGATGGGCCATCCTTCTCACCGCCTGATCCGCCACGGCATAGGACCCTCCCCCCCTCCTAAGTCCTAATCTGCCACGAGATAGGAATTTCCTTAACAGCAACAATGGAACCGTTCGAAGATAAAGAAAGTTTTGAGATACTAATGCAAATCTCAAGAGCAAAGTCTTCATAATTTTGTACGGGAGACTCTTTTTATTAAAATAGTGGACTTGTATTTTATAATAAAAAGCGAAGGGATAAAAGACAAATTCCGCTTCTTTCATTTGATCTACCTTGCTCTACTTGTTTCTACCAATCAAATAACCAGTAACGGAACCAGACTCAGATATTCTGGGCATTGCGGTGGCAATAGAAATCATTACGATATTGAAAGCAAATGACTATTAATGGATACTAGACAGGAGGTGATACATGCTGATGGCAATGACCGCCATCTTGAAAGCGGCCATCCTGACTGTGCTTATTTTTTTTTAAATAGTGAGTAGGCCATGTGACATGTCAATTTGTGCTGGAATATTCCAAGAAACTTAATGATAAAGTTAGTTTTTACTTATTTCTAATCCTCTACGAAAAAAAATGACACGTGGAATTGACCTGGAGAATGTGTGAGCCAAATGAACGGCTACATAAGAGTTACCGTTATGTTGGAATGATCCTCATGGCCGCAACATGAAGTGAACTATAATGTTTTAAATATACTAATGGAATATGAAGTACCGATTTCAAGAATGCCTATCGCTAGGTGAAAGTGACCTTCTGCAGGCCAATTTCACGTGTCATTTTATCGTACAGGATTAGAGTTATGCCAAAATTGACTTCGTCATTTTTTTTGAACATTCCAGCATAGATTGATACACCACATGAACAACTTACGAAATAGTTTGAAGCAGAGTCAAGATGACCGCTCTCAAGATGACCGTCATTGTCTTCCAGTATCTAACAATAGCCATTTTCTTTCAATATATGTAACAGTTTATAAAAGAAAAGGTATTCTGTGCACTCTGTATTCGATTTCCTTGATCTCTACGTTCCCTCTCTCTCGGTTTCCCCTGTCGTTATTTGTTGACGACAGCATCTTTATAATTTTGGCTGTTAATGTTTATCTAGGCACTGTACCTACATACGAATTTTCATCAAAATCGGACTCTGACTCCTTGTGAGCAGTAGTTGTCCCTATATTTTTCTAAATTCGATTGCAAAGAAAGACAAAGTGTTCCCACTAGGTACAGTATATTAAGATAATGAAGAAGTATCTCTCTCTCTCTGTATATATATACATATGGAGGAAAGAAGACTGATACCTAAAGAGATGAGTTATCATGAATCTGGTGCAGAAAGAGTTAGTAAAGAAACTAAGAGCTAAGAGGAGCAACCGCTGAAGAATCGATTTTTCTCTTGCTCCCTTTTCTGTCCTTTACCTACTTCCTTCCGTCGGCCTTTTTCTTATAGATCTTTTAAGCTGTTTGTGCAGAACTGCCACTTTCAATCAAGACTCGTCTCTATCTTACTTGTTACAGCCACTAGTAAACTGATATAACGGGGTTTCCTTTTTTTCTTTTATTTCCCGTTCCTATTCGGTCTTTCCTGAGCTTTCATACACACGAAATGGATTTTTCTGTTGTTTCCGTTGCCTTCCTCCCTTCTCATAGCAAGCTGAACCAAAAAATGAATGGTCAATCAAAGATTATTTATCTTTTCATATATATATTTTTACGTAATCTTTCATCTTTCTCGTTTTACTTCTGTTGAGAAAATATTGGATTACTTTGAGGAGGGGAAAAACGAACTGTTGTGATGATTTTGGTTACCGCTTCTTGAAATTGAAAGAGAGACGGTAACTGATAATACATAAAAAAAATGTACGGATTGTTTAGTTTCTAACTTGTACTGCACTGGGATAATATATCTGCCTGTCCGCTCTAATATGTCTGTGTGCTACCAATCGTAATGAAATGTGATCCTGAATCTTTCTCTGTTTCCTTTTTCTTGGAACATTTGATACGTTGCCAGAGTGTGACTAATAGGCAAAAAAAAAGATTCTGAATTTTTGTATACTTTTGCTAAAATTAATGCTTATGATGTTATGACTCTTGACATTGCCTGTCAAAATACGAAGTAGGAACAGGATGTTTTTAGAAGTGGGAATAAGACGCAAACATTTCCTGAAATCTCTTGTTTTTTTTGTGCCACCTTACTTAGTTATATTGTTATATAAAGGAAAAAGTTATCCACTGTAAAATACGCTTTCGTTACTCATGCAGATTAATATGTTAAATTAATTTAAAATTAATATATCTGACAATTGTACAGTAAATTCTAAAACGACTACAATAAATGTGTCGTAGTGCACTCTGAATATGTTTCAGAGACGCTTTCAGCAAATTCATTTATCCTTAACATCTTTCAGTGATAAATGACATACTGTGGAGAATTAAAAAAATCAGGATGTTTTACTCTCAGGAGATCCCGTGTTAAAGTTTGCTACAAACTTAATATAGTACAACCTCGATAACTCGAATTTCTTGATATATCGAATTCTATATATCGAACTCGATAAGTTGAATGTTGTGAAGTAAAAACATCGATAATTCGAATGTTTTTGTTTTCTGTACGTATTATTCAACAACATATAACAAAATATTTTGCTATGGAACCTCTACAAGCCGAAGTTACGGTACCTACTTCAAATAATGTATAAGCCCAACTTTTAGCCGAGTAAACCTTTGTAAGTCGAAGTTTAGTGAGTTGAACGATCTGAGCCAGTCCTCCTCGCTGACGAAAATCGAGTGACTAATCTTTCGAAAACCCACACATTGTCATTGTTGTAGAATACTGCCCAACGGTTAGAACAATTGTGCAACATCAGCTACTTTCACCACTGCAAGTGCTGTCCGAGGGTTTGTTGTGTCATGTTCAGCACACAGTTCAGTAAAACTTTATTTTATATGGGCCAGTTTAGTAACCTTTTTAGATTTCGACTTGTTTCGATTACGTAAGTACAACGGTTGTAAAAATCCACAAACACTCATGCCCCAGCCAGGATTCAAACCCACGACCTTGGAGGCGCTGTCCTAACACCTCAGACAGCACGACTACCTTTGTCAGCATGTGGTGAAGTGTTTCATATGATGGCGAAGCGGAAATGTAGGATCCTTACTATAGAAGAGAAGTGTTAGTTAGTTTCGGTTCTCTATATCACGGAGTTCCTTATTAAGCCTCTCGATAAGTCGAACCTCGCAAAATCGAAATATTCGATAACTCGAATTTTTACTTTTCTCCTTCAGATTCGTGTTATCGAGGTTTCACTGTATACGAAAGGCAAACGTAAATGTGATACATTAAGAGATGTCCAAAGTATAACAATGTCTGGAAGTGGTCTGTAGTCATCTGGCAACCCAGTGCTCCGTCTTTGAGAATGTTTCTACGGTTGATGAAACTTTAAGGCTTACAGACAAAACGTCGTGTATTATAAACAAGGGTTCGCATTGTATCATTCAATTTTCTTTTATTCCTTCTATAACGTCCGCACTATTTGACGTTAAAGTATGCACATATTTGATATCCACATTTTCTTATTCCAAATGCCATTAGTGAAAACGGAAGATTAATTATGATTTAGAATGTTCCTCGCGAAACTTCTAGAACTTCATCGGATAAAGAATATTATCAGAAACTACCAAGTTCAACATAGAAATGTATTAAACATACCACAAACAGCACACCGAGAAAACAGTGGTTTATTGCTAACTCGTGTAACTTCGTAAATATTCAAGTTTCCGAAAGAAAAAAAAAGAAAAAGACCGCACTTCTTTACCACTTTAAATACAGAAAAAAATTTGATCACTTCTTTGTTTTTGGTATATTTTGAGCACAAAACATTTCTTACAATACGCGTATTACCTACTTTCAATATTTTCTATTATCCACACACTACATTCTGTGCCTCATATATGATGTTTCTTAGTGCTACAAGAAATCAAATACCCGAGAAACTACCGTAGTGCCAATTCAACAACTACAAAATTATACCAGGTTTTGCAACACTGTCAATTTAGTGAAGTCACATGTTACCTTTCAATATCCACTCTACTGAAACAACGATACTGTTTCATTTTAACATAGCTTTAATGATTTATCGAGTGATGCTCGTTTTATATACCACTGAAATACCTCGAGTTTGATCTTGAGTTAGAATTCTCTATTTTTTTCGAATTTGAAGCAAGTTTTGACCTACGTGTAAATGAGTATTTCTTCTTGTTTGGTCAATGAGAACACTATCCTGGAATATGAATCATCAGTTTCAAGTACCTTGTATACGTCATCTATATTAACATTACCAGGGCAACAAAATATTCTCGTATTATAGGATGCAATAAAATGAACTACGCTCTTGAGTTCAGGAGAAAACAAAACTTGTTTAACGAAGTAATGGTTCACCTTGAATGAAAGTAGTATGTCCCATTTCTATTGGTCAGTTATTTCAGTGTACTTTGATCATATTATGACCCCTGTGTACCTCCTATTATTGAGTATTGCCTACCAATTTGTTCTATAATTTTTGAAACCAACTTATTACCGTATACTGAGCAACATCGTAAGCTTTTCCTCTGTATTGTACAACAGAGGTGCACCCAAACTTGTATCATCAACTTACGATGACATTTTTAGAACGTCTGACAAGGAGTGTACATTGAAATTAGTACAGTAAATGTGACAGTTACCATGAGCTCAAACCCGGATCTCACACTTCATAACCAGCAACTCAGTGCTGGAAGAGTGTCAGAGTGCGAGGAACATTCTGTATGCACAGAGTCGTTGCGTGGTGTTGTAATAAATGGTATATCTGACCGGAAAATTGGAGGTCCGGTTTCGAGTTCCTTTTTATGTGCTAATTTTAGTATTTACCTCACAAGCTATCTTGCAAAAAATGCTTGACATCTAAGCGGGTTACATACATGAAGCAAATTTCATGGTTATAAATTTCTTTGTAGTGTCATACAGTACCGACGACCCTTTTCCGCGCTTCTAAATGTGAGGTTTCCCATACAAAATGCGTTGCCAAGACAATTGGTGCTAAGCTAACCACATCTGACTCAAAGATTAGAGTTTATCTGTTAACACTTAACTTTTGGCTTCTAACCACATTTAACCTCAAGACTGGAGTAAACAGATCTACATACACTTTAGATTTGACTTCCTAATCAGATCTGATCTAAAGATTAGACTGACTTTCACTTTATATTTGACTGCTAACTACATATAAGCTAATGAATGGACTGAGCAAATGTATTTTCACTTAAGATTTTTCTGCTAATCACAGTTGATCTAAAGATTAGGGTGAATAGACATATTTAAAAGTTTTGGAATTTGTAATTCCGAAGACCGAAACTAAGTCTTATTCAGCCATCTCTTGCACAGATTCTTAAACTTTTCCGTTACTAGAAGATTTTTCCACAGCAAAGGAAAATATATTTTAGTTGAATTGAATTGAATTGAGTTTAATTCTTTAAACATCTTAGGCTCAGCAGGTTATTATTTTTATTGTTATGAATGTAGTAAAAACGTGGTATTTTAAATATTTGTAGAAACTGACAAAATATTTAATGATTTGTTGTTTTGCCGTGTTAAATGACCGTTCTACTTGCTGTATCCATGTGGTTATTAATTAATAAATAAATAAATTCTCTGGACAATAAATTGTCACAAAGGAAGAGGTGTTGTAAGTATTTGCGACTTGGACATTCTTCACATTCAAAACACTTCCCGTCTTCCCAAAATGCATTTCGAACTCTTTACCTCCAGCCGCTGGACTCATGAGAAGCATGAGAGTGCCTAAGGAATTTTAATTTTCCACATTCCCCAGTTTTTTTCATTCCTTCGTTTTGTGCTATTCCTCTACTTTTTTCTTCTTCTTCTTCTTCTACGAGAGCCTGACTCCTTTGAGTCGGATGAGGAATGTGGATAACAGCGAGAAAAGGAAACGAGAGAGAGAGGAGAAAGTCATGGCGGACTTAATTTCAGCAACTTTCAACCTCTTCCGTCTCGTTCATATCCTTCCGCCGCCTAATTCTTTAGAGCCTCGCCCCCCCCCTCCCTAAACCATGATGCTTTCGTGGCTTAAATGAAGTGACTTTATGGCTGTCTTCTGGACACTCTTGGAATGCTTCTCATGACCACCCCTATATTTTTCTGCCGGGCGTGGCATATTCCTCTTTGGCTTCAACGCTGTGAATAAATGTTCCAGGCAAGACATCAACTTGTTATTGGTTCCAACAGTTACCGGTTTCTCTTGTAGTATAAATATAACATTTTGAAATAATTGATTACTATTTTGTGATAGCAGTGTTGCGAAATGAAATGTGTATATTCTTCACTTTTCTATTTATTAACTGCAAGAACTGAAGTGGTAGAAACGACATCATATTTACAAATAACATTACTGAAACAAGATTTTAACAGTAAACCCGTACGATTTCGTGAACCCTATGGTGTACAACATAGACGCTGTATGCACAAGTGACACACAAATTAAGAGTTACACAAAGAAGAATGGAGAGATGCATATTAGGAATAAGTGGGAGGGAAAGAATGATAAATTAATGGATTTGCTTGCAAATCAAGGTAGAAGATGTAATCAAGACTGTGAAGAAGGTAAAATCGAGATGAACCAATTACATAGCTAGATGAAAAAAATGGAAGATGGGCGATAAGTGTTTTAAATTGGATGCCCATTACAAGAAGATCTACATGCGAGATAGGTTCATAATATCAAGCAATTTTCAGGAGCTACATTGATGAGAATTGCAGCTGATTGTTAACTGAGAAAAAATGGAGGAGTTCTTCATCCAGCAATAGATGGAAAATGGCTGAATACATGTACTCCTTCCATCCACAAATTGCTCCAATCCATCCATCCATGTATATTCAAAATACATTCTTCTAACTACAACAAAACCACAGCTCAGTATCAAAAAAAATCTTACAATACCCGCACGAGGCGCACCTGTCGCTTCTGCTTTGTTTATTTTACAAAGGAACTGAAAATAATACGCTCATATGAGCATATTTAAAAATATGCTCATATGGACTTTACATATGCCTCCTTGTTTCGTTATGAAGAATTCGACTGCTACATTTTCCACTGATTATTACCTGATCATTATTGTTATTCACTAAGTGCTTAGTTATTATTGTTTTGTTAATTGCATTTTATTTTTGGAATGCAATTAACAAATGTTTTTATATATTTTTTTCAACTAGAGGAAAATTTAATTTAGAATTCATTCTGCCTCAGTGTCTGCAAGTAAATAAGCATGGTACAAAATAACTGCAATAATACACTGTATTATGAAATCTTTGACAATTTAAATATACTGTATATATGCCACTTCGTTTTTCCTATGTGGTTTTTGTGTTGTTTACTGGTAAATTTAAATAAAATACTAACATATTACTTGTCAGGATACAGTGTTTCTATTATTGTTGTTGGTTTCACTTAAACTTTTTACTCTGTGTACAACCTCTTGTTTAATAAACAGAAATCAATTTTGTGGTTCGTCACAGTGTTAATCTGGGAACGAGGCGAGGGGTTTAATAGAATAATTTATTATGTAGCAAATTGCTATTTGAGTTCCGTGCACCGAAAACAATGTTGACGATTAACAGGACGTGAATAATATATGCAATTTTGTTTGTTTACACGAACTTATATAGAACCATATTCCACGTTTCTTTTTCCGGTCTCTGCCAATTGTAATCTGTGTGTGAGTGAGTGAGTATGTTCGTGTATATATATATATATATATATATATATATGGGTGTGTGTGTGTGTAACCCGGACATAGGTGACTCAATTGTCCCGGTCTTGGGCCAATGACCAGACTAACTTTATGACCCAGCAACCCAATGCCTGAATACTGACCAACGTCTCAGACCACACGACTACATATCTACGTAACTCGGCGCTCATTTGTACACATCCGGGGGTATTTTGGTTCTTTCCGGGGATATGAGACTATTTCCTTATGTTATTACTATTGTTAGCAACTTCTGGGTGTCGAATGTTTCATGCTCTGTAGATAAATCCCTTATCACCCCTAAAAGAATCACTGCTCACACACAACAGTGTACAAGGGATGAATGAAAACTGTTATGCCTTCCGTGTCACCGGGTCGAAATCGGGTTAAAGAGTCAGGATAGGTTCCAAGCATAGACTAGGTTCAAAACTTGGTCCGATGACCCATTTCAGCTCTAGTCGTTTCTACTGAAATGTGTCAAAGAGAATTTCCTGTATTCTTGAGTTATGTACTGGTTATCTCGTTCTCTCAGCATTTGCATTTCCCCCTCTCTGTTGATCTTTTAGAGTGGTATGTGATAGCACGTATGCAAAGATTCAAAACTCAGGATCATAATACTTTGCTCCTCCTTTTCAAAAGAGCCTTCAAAATATGAGAAATTATAAAATTAACATGTCGGTATAATTCTCAACGAGATAGCAAAATTATTGGTGATAAAAAACCGCATTTTATATGCATTTATTGGAGCAAAGATAGATGATAATATTTTTTTGATCCGAAAGCACTGAGAAAAATCAAGGGTCCGGAAATTACATTCTAGTCATGGTTTTTCGAAAAAAAAACCACGAAATTCTGTGAAAATGTACAGTAATTTTGTTACTGTTACAGTATTTTTTAAGAACTGCAGTACGCATTTTGGTATTATTCCATTTAAATTTAGGTTTTACGAAAAAGTAATTATAATGACAAAATAACAGGCACTACAGGAAATTTGTACGTGTATCCGGCTGAAAATACATTCTCGGTAAAAGTCGAAACTCAGAAATGTAAGAAAATCCATACTCTCTGCACTTTTTATCAGGTAAAATCTCACAGATAAACTACATGAAATACACCATAAACGAAAAGCATGATGAGCAGTGCGAAAGAACATTAAGCGTAAGAATAACCGAACAAAAACACCAGAGGTGCAAAAAGTGGAGCCAAGTTCTTTAGCCCTAAAAAGGTGTGAAATGGGAGACGGATGAGCCAAGTTCCTT
>JAGDQP010033443.1:0-20663 GCA_022664845.1 Lepisma saccharinum | reverse complement strand
TTTTGTGCATGCAATGTGGCCTGATATAAGTTCACTTAAAGAAATGCAATTCTAAAATAGTATAATTTACCAAAATCAAGAAACCAGCGATATTAGTTAGGTGAGAACAATGTGGATTTAGATCGAGCAAGAACAAGAAAGCTCCGTTAATTTCTCCTGTCCACCTGGTATGCTCTGTCTGTTAGCTACCTTAAAATATTGGACCTCTTAATTTTGATTCCTCCATCTGTAATGGAAGCTATTACGTTCATGCAATACGAACATAGATGACGGAGCTATGTGAGAAAAGAAGAGCAAGCTTCGGGATTCGAGCTCGCGTCGCCAGCTTTATGGACGAAAAGGGAGAAAATGATAACGCGACGCAGCACGCACGGCCACGAAGACATCAGATACACTGTCTTTAAGCTCAACTCTTACTGAAATAAAAGCAAAGTAAAAGTTATATAATACTGATTTTTGTTTCAGTTACTGTGTTTCGTGCATTTATGAGTTAATCTTCTATTGACTACTATTTTGTTAGATAATATGCATATGAAAAACATGTTATATGATTTGTTAAAAGTTTCGAAAACCGTATTTAACGTAAGTGGGAATAAGCAAAACTTCATCGTTAATTATTACAGACATAGCAACATCGCTGTATTATAATTTATTTTATGAACAATAAAAACAAGAGAAAAGTTCTAATTACTTTTATTCACATATTTTTCGTTACATCACGACTAGATATACAAACATTATTTTCTTCACAAAGATTAGTACTCGAAAACTACACTAATACACTCATTGTATTTAAACCCGCGCAGTGGTCACTCATGTTGTTGCAAGGTTACCACATAGTTCAATTTCTGAACTTAAACTTTCTAAGAGCTGCTAAAGAGTGCGCTATGATTATAATTGACTGAGTGTAAAATAACCAAGGGCTTGAAAGACTTCGGCCATGAGGGCTACGCGAGTAGGCAAGTTCTATACCGCTAACATTATTGCAAGTTCATGTAGTTTTTTTCTTTTCTTATTCCACAGAAGTTGCAAATGTGGAGATAATTTTGATGGTAAGCGACTTCAGTCAGTAAGTTAGTCCGTTCGGAAATTTACAAAAACCTACACTTTCGTGTAATATAGACATATGATGCCGAATCAAATTCAATCCTGAGGTACTTGCTGAAGTAGGAAACCTTATGGTTGTAGATTCGAATCGCCTGCAAGTAACGACTTTTGATACTTAAATAAAAACTGTCAAACGTTTTAATTTGTGTTACGTTCAACTTGTCATATTGCACGAAGTGTATTAGAACTTTTAATTGCAGTTTTAACTTCTCCATTTGCTAATGACATTTTTTTTGTGATGTCAGCTTCGTTCAGGCTGGTTTATGTTAAAATAAAAGGCAATAAATGATTGTAATTTAATTTGATAATACTTACCCTAAACTGGGTTTGTTCTTAAAACTCACATAATATATTCATTTCATCATTCGACATGACAAAAATGACATGCATAAACATGTGTTTACTTACTAAAGAATACATACAGACAAAATATATCACATATACTCAATGTTACATTTTACTCGCAATTGAACTTCATAATTCATGGGTGCTGTATTTCGTTGGCAATATTGAGTAGAGGAAAAATGAAGGAATTTGAAGTACTAAGACAAACCGACATAGGTTCAAATCCTCTTCAAGCCAAGATTTTTTTTTACAAAGCGGTCGTGAAGAATCTAATCATTACTTCTCATACAAAACGGAGAATATTTCCAACTATGGAATGAACCACCTGAGTCATAGAGAGGAAGACGATTTACGAATGTTGGTTGGAAAAGTCCAAATTAAGTCTCAGGGGGACACACTTAAGAACACGACATTGATATGAAGTATCCATTTTCACGTTATTATTCGTAGAAACAAACACTATAGCATTTGTTAAGCACGTTTTGGGCAAAGTCGTCTGTGGAGTATCGCTATCGTGCTCGACTTCTAATTTGAAAACCTGAGTTCGATTCCCCACCAGTCAGTTTCTTTTTCGCAAACACTGAAGTATTCAAACAAAGATTCGTCTCCGGATTGTGGAGAACTTAACGAAATATCCTGGTCAGAATCCGAGTGAACAGTGTGCGTGCTGTTTAGCATAATGGTAATGTAGTTTTCATATTTTTCGTTGATATTTCTCTCTTCCTCTCTTTCTTGATGTATTGTTATCGTGTCTTCGCTGCTTCTTTCTCTTATTTTACTTCTCCCTCTCTCTATTCATGTTTATTTCTTCTCTTAATTTACACACACTCTCTCTGTTTGTGCGTATTCCACAGCCAAATCCGGGCCAATTTCGAGGACCCGTTTCAGCTCTGCCGTGTTTATTCCATCTGTGCGAATTGTTATAAACACTACTTCATTAGTGTTGTAATTATTAGAACGTTATATTAGCAATAGATTGGCATGCCCAGAACTGACAAATTTTATGACATGAGTAGCAAATGCCCCCCTTTTTTCACTATTTCAAGAGAAGAATTCTTTTTATATTAGTTTGTCACCAAATTCGTTTCCATGCACTAATTTACCAACATATAATTACATGTGTTTCTTCTTTTCACGTTTGAAATGTGGAACATGTAAAGTTTACCATGCCTATAAGGAACACGCTAATTTTGCTTTTGAACATTTGTAACTTTTCATTTTCATACAGTTTAAATTTATCTTGGCTCCTTCTGATAGAAATTAAGCAGAAAAATTATCATTCATTCATTTTCTTTTTATGTTCACTTTGCATTCGTAGTCTGGAATAGAAGGCATGGCCTATGGTATATACTGGGTTTGTTACAATCAGTGATTCCGCCAGACCCCAGATTCTGGAGACTACCCCGAGCTTTTTGATAGAAACCGTGCAAAACTCTAGTCCACCCTCCCTATTTTGACTTTACACACTCCAATCTGAAACTCCTGGCGGAATTCCTGATTTCAAAGTATTCCGAGCCAGTATATTTAATAAGCTTCACCGAATTTGCAACCGAATCCCGCGGAAAAAAAGCATGTGTTACACTTTTGACATTATCCTAGATGTGTCTCAAGACTCTTGAGTTTCACTGGAAATCATGAGTATTTAATCTGACCACTAAGTTTGGTTTCCATTTTGAAAGTGACTTAATGAATTTTTGAAGCACCCTTTATATATTCGAAGAGCTCTGAACAAATATAAAGTCCAAAAGTCACTTCTATCTTGGTGTTAGATTTGTGGGAAATGAACTCTATTGTGTGTGAACTGAACTTAATCTTTTTACTACGTTTAAATTCAATATTTTTATCTTTAGTTCCTCTTCTTCTTCTCTTTCTCTCTCTCTCTCTCTCTCTCTCATATCTCTGCCTCTGTGTAACAGACATTCATCGGTTTCAATGTTTCATTGTGTGTTTAAATTTCTCCCTGCATCAACTTATGTATATTGATTCGTCTCGCTTTTATTCTTTCATTTTATCGATACTAATACATGTCTATTTTGAAAAAAAAAACGTGCTCTTGATGTTTGCTGATTTTAGTATGGGCGAGACGAAGGAAATAGAAAGAGGGGTCTGTTTACCAGACACGATTATGGGATAAGAAAGTGTCATTTGGGTTGCCTAGCTGCACGGCGTTCGCTGTCGCAATTTTTTTGACGCGAAGTGTACGTACATGACTTCTTGCCAGCGTTCCACTAACTTGTTAATGCCTCGATGGTAGAAATCAGCGGATCTTGGTTCGATGAATTCATCGGTCTGCGTTTTCAGCTCCTCAGCATTGTTAAAGAAACTTGTAGGCAGAGTGACCGAAAAAAAAGGTGATAATCCGACGGCGCTAGATCAAAAGAATACGGTGGGTGAGGTAGAAATTCGCTGAATAGCAGTTTTGGTCAGATTAGTGCCGTTGAGGCAAAAGTTCTATTCCAAATGCACGCTGTAACGTGGTCGGGTTGTTTCAGCTCGATTACCTTCCTGAGCCAGTGTATTTCCTGAACCGTGTTGTTGTTTTCAAACAGTTTTTGTAGTGGATTACACCTTCCGAATCCCACCAAACGCAGATCATAAAGTTACATCAAATTTGCAGACAACATTACTCACACAGTTGAATTTGCAGAGTATGGGAAATAGATAATGCAGTGTTGCAAACTATAAGTAATGTAGGATGATACATTTGAACATTTCATCTTAAATAATATTCACAATTTATAACACTTTATTCTCTGACTGATAGATGGTGCTTATTATCGCTAGAGGATATCAAATATACAATAAACTGCCATAGTGCTACTTGAAAAAAAAACCTCCTAAACCAGGTTTTCAATACTGTCAACCAGATGACGCTACAGTATAACCTACTATCCACTCTATTGATTAAAATTTACTTTCAATAACGTTTTTCTTTTTTGCATTGTTTATTATGTAGTTTCGTTTTCCATCGTAGTAAGTCATTTTTTTTTGGCGATCGGAGTTTGTCCTCTTGAATCTTGTAAGCAAATCTAATTTTCTGCAAAATGTTTAAGAACTATATTTTTACTTTGCTTCTGAGGTATAATTTCCCCAAAACGAGTATATTCCATTTCTAGCATTAGTGCAGTCAATAAAGGTTTTGTGTCGAAATAAATTAGAAAAAAAAAGCTGATTTTTCAGAAGTGTTAGACCACAATATCAAGTGTATTATCTGAAAACTTCCCATCCCCCCCCCCCTTGCTCCCCCCCCCAATTCCCCCGGAACTACAAATTTTTACAGAGTTTCAGAAATTGTATTATATCTCCGTCACCAATAGACATAACGACATGATTCTTTTTTGGTATAATTTTTAGATGACAGGCCACAGAAATGTTTATCATGCGTTGTGCGCTATTACTCTTAGTTTTGCCGTAATTTGAATCATAAGCGAAAACTAACGATATTTTGCTTTCAATATTTACACTTTTTACGGTGTAGCTTGTTTTAAACTCACAATATAAAAAATCAAAATAAAAGTTCTTGTCTATTTCATAAGCTTTAAAATGATTAATGGTTGAATATGATTGAACAATTACTGCGTTAGCTAGTCAGATAGAAATGACGAGCAATAGCGCGCGAGCCATGCTTTACCTTCTGTGTGTACCCTATCCATATTAGGCAGTTGTGGCCTGTTGACGATTATGACAATTTGTCTTTGCTGTGTCGTGGCAGGTAAAATAGGCGATGAGTTGGCTGTGTATTTTGACGGCCTTTTCATGTGATATATCACGTACCCAGATAGCATGCCAACTTGCAACAAGGTTAGTTACGTCAAAATTGCTATGTGGGTAATGAAAAAAGAAAAAAAAGTAGGTACTTCAATTGTAAGCTATTTTTGTACTTAGCAGGAGAAATTAGAACCTCATAGAATTTATTACAAGGCTAGTCATATTTCTGTTAGTTGGAAAATGAATTTAGTTGGTAATTTTAGTTTTGATTATAAGTTAGTTTGAAGATGTGGTATTTTCAGTTGAACGTTTTAGGTTACATTTATTTATTTTTGTCAGAGCGTAGTAATCGGTTATCATTTTAAAGAAACTTTGTTAGGATCTTGTGAAAATTTACGTAGCGGAATAAATGCATTAAACTTATTTCTTGAAAGAGAAATTGTAATGGTTAAAAGAAAATTACGGACATTATTGGGTTTAATTTGAATGAAAAGATGGACTGCATATAAAATTGGAAGGAGAAAGAACCATTCGGGTTTACAGTGCATATCCTTTCTCCTACTCTATCCCGGTCTGAGCCGTAGATGCCTAAAGGTCATAATCCAATTCAATTCAACATAGATGGATCAAATGTGATGATGATGACGAGCTGAGTTTTCTACTTTGATCTGCTGTGAAACACAATGGCGTGTAAATAGTACTAGGATGCAAATGTATAAATTGTACTGGTATTGTGTACATTGATTCACAATTTTCATAGTAACTAATAAGATTGTTCATGATGGAATTCCATTCAGATTTCTTGTTTAGTCCAACAAGCCTCATCAAATTAAAGGGGTAAATATTTATATAGTTGCTTCTTGAGGGTATCGACAGTTTTATTTTAGTTCATTGAAATCCTCAAGCATGTTGTTAAAGCCACTTCCAGCACTTTTCTTTGAGTACTAATACAGAGGGATACATTCAAAATTGCAAGAACCACTCTGAATTCGTTGAAACTTAACGTGAGTGTTAATACTGGTACTAGGTGTAACACATTGGATCCCTTCCATAGCATGCAACGTATTTAAATTATGCAGCGGGCGGATATTTACATCTATGTTGTCAAACACATGCTGATGAAACTTTTTACCATTAATTTTTTATAGCACTGCATTGATGAGAGAGGTAATGTAAACATAAGTTTCATGGGACGATGCACAGACTCCAACGGACGGAAATAGATTGAATAGATATTTTGATCCATATAATCGGTGAAGAGTTAATACTAGACTTGTTTTCACGAGTGACAGGAATAATCTTGGTCTTACAGTTGCTGTTATATCATGGTTTATCACAATGCACTTCTTGTTAACTTTCTGTGATTTAGAAGCATTCTTCTTTGTCGTTACACTTTCCATAAATACCTAAAATGAGGTTTCGCTCTTCAGACTTGCTATCAATGAAATCCGGATATGTACTTCGGTCATAAGCCATCCACTGCATGTCTTCTCGTATGATGTCAGCTTCATCTAATATTACACTTAACTGTCCAGTAGCAGGGTCAGTTTTCCTGTCATTATATCACTGAGGATATGAGTCGTGTCCGATAAGAAGAGTATATTTTACTTTCCAAGAACGTTTGAAACATTATCCGATCCTTAAAATGTTATTAAAGATGTTTGTCTGTATATGACAGCCATCCTCTTGACCAGATACATGTTTCATAATATATTCTAATTCATTCAAAGTGTACTTGCGTTCGTCATTGTTTTGTATGTACTCACATAACAGACAATTAATTGTCCTGTTTCTATATTCGTCGAACCACGAGTTCCCCAATTGGTTTAGTTCTTAAAAAATCTTTGAAACCCTTTCCATGGCACTGTCGCTCTGATACCACAAGATTACTCACAATACCATAAGTATAACCTAAAACATTCAATTAAAAATATCGCATCTTCAAAGGTAAATACTAAAATTACCAACTAAATTTAATTTCGAACTAATAGAAATATGACTAACCTTATCGTAATAAATTCTATGAGGTTCTAATTTCTCTTGCTAAGTACAGAAATAGCTTACAATTGAAGTACCTACTTTCTTTTACTTTTTTTTTTACTATACACCTGATATTGTGGTCTAACACTTCTGAAAATATCAGTCCTGTCAATAAAAGTTTTGTGGCGAAACTAATTAGTAAAAAGCTATTGCCTAGTGTGGATAGGGTACACAAAGAAGGAAAAGCATTGTTCGCGCGCTGTTGCGCGTCATTGCTACCTCGCTATCTAACAAAGTAATTGTTCATCCATATTGATATATACATCATTTCAAAGCTTATGAAACAGGCAACAACTTTTATTTCGAATTTTGTTTTGGATATTGTGAGTTTAAAACAAGCTACACCGTAAAAAAAAGGTGTAAATATTGAAAGCAAAATATCGTTAGTTTTCGCTTTTGATCTAAATTAAGGCAAAACTAATAACAATAGTGCAGAACGCATGATAAACATTTCTGTAGCCTCTTATCTAAGAATTATACCAAAAAAAGAATCATGTCGTTATGTCTATTGGTGACGGAGTTATAATACAATGTCTGAACGTCTGTAAATTTGTAGTTCCGGGAGGATTGGGAGAAGCAAGAGGGGTCGGTGACTTTTGAGAAAACACTCCCCT
This sequence comes from Lepisma saccharinum, assembly GCA_022664845.1. Taxonomy (NCBI): domain Eukaryota; kingdom Metazoa; phylum Arthropoda; class Insecta; order Zygentoma; family Lepismatidae; genus Lepisma; species Lepisma saccharinum. The sequence continues at coordinate 12,849 of JAGDQP010033443.1, read as the reverse complement.
TATGATGCTGTAACAACTTACATCCAAACGAAATTACTAATGCAGGTACACATAAGCTTCCAACGGGATTCCGTTGGCCAAGACCGCTTCCGAATGAAACATGTTCCATTAACCATCGAGAAATCATCTTTTAATCAGCTTCCAGGCAAGGGTTGCTCACTTGGAATCATTAACGAGAAAGCGGTGTTGTTGTAAGCATCCATGCAGTCCCTAAAGGTTGTTTGTTTTCCCTAAATGCATTGAATAACCAAGGAAAAGCGAAAATAGACAGAACAAACATGTCACTATTGCACCTTTGTGTCAGCTGTAATTAACATCATAAACAAGTTTCTCAGTACTGAGGATAGTGTCACAGGTTTTGTTAAAATGGGCTCTGTACTACTGCTTCTAATGGACCATCCTTGCCAGATTTGAATTAAGGACCTCTTGTTTCTTGTTCTGAAGTCATGAACTTCCAAGAATTTATTAATTTTTCTATATTATTCAATCTCTTTACGTCATTGCTAAATAAATTACACTAGATTTTTTTTTCGAAATTTCGCAGATTTATATTTAGACAATGAAAAAGGAAAGACATTATTAAAATGTAATTAGGCTCTTATATCGCGAAACTACTAATCTTTGTAATGATAAACACAATATTTTCCTAACTATATTTTCAGATCATAGAAGTCTGATACCTCCTGCAATAGTCGATCACACGTCCATTGTTCACGTGTCGCTAGAAGAAGGTGCAGTCCTAATGTGTGCCACTCAAGGATGTCCACTTCCGGATTTCAGGTATGCGATATTTTCTTTTCTTTAAAATATACGAACTATTTACTTTCAGATTTATTGCAGTAATGTTTGAGGAAGAAATGTATATACGAAATAATTTCTAATTACAAATTTTGCCCTGTATTGGCATATTTTTAATTGGTACGTAGACCTTTTTTTGAGCAAATGGACTATTGTTTTTCGAAGGTTGGATATATAGAAATATTTATACATAAATATGAACCTCCTGCGTAGCCTAGTCGGTAGCACGCTCAACTTCTGTACAAGCGATCCCGGGTTCGATTCCCGGTGGGGGCTCAAAATTTCGGTGTTGACTCAGCATCGTGACAACAATTCGGGAGCTGCTGTGAATAAAAGACAGTAGCGATCACAGTTGAGAGCTTCGGCTCTCCTCTCCCAACATGTCTGGCCAGCGTGGAAGCAGTAGACCAACTATTCCCTACGGGAGAGGCCTCATCCAGTAATGGATTGATTATGGCTGTGAATTGTATACATATATGTATGTGTTTGTAAGTAAAATATAGTTTATATATTGCATAAAAATAGTTACATATTGCAACATACCATCAACAGAATTGTGTACAGTTATTCTGTTGCCCAATGTAAACATTGAAGAAAAAACATAGTCCAAATCATATAGTAAACAATGTACATATCTGAACACATTGGACAATAAATAGTCTGTGTAAATAATAACGATACACAAATCTGTTGATAATGTGTTCCAGTAAGTAAACCTCGAAACATACAGTTTACAAACAACTATATATTACATGAGGATAAGTACAATTGAAGCCGAAACCATACGTATATTATTTTAAACATGGGGTTTCCTAATCTATCCCATGCATACTAACTGCTTTGAGAATATTTTCGATATTTCGTTGTTGTGCACTGTGTATGTTACATTACGTTTGAAAGCTCGTAAAGTTTCAAACATTCCATCCGCGTTATACAACCGTTCTCAAAAGCAATTGAATTAAAAATAATCTGCTTTGGGATACTGAAGAAAAACAAGGGATATATTAAAGCTATTAGGAGATTTTCTTTTTTCCCTTTTGAGACTTTTTTATTTCTACGACAGAAGAGAAAGCACATTCATATGCCTCATTAGTCTTCACTTCTATACCCTCTCTACACAAAAGCATTAAAATTAGATCAGTTATATGTAGCGCCTGAACAGGGACTTAATCAGTTATATATGGCGCCCGAACAGGAAATGAGTCAGCTTCGTTGCTGGTGTGAAAGGTAGGACAGTTAGCAGGTTACCAAAGATCGTCTGCACAAAATCAAATCAAGAAATCGTAGAGTCCTTTCCTCGCAGCTTTGTGCTGTCCGCTTACGTTTAGTTAGTTCAAGCTCCTGAGCATGTAGCGCAACAATCGACTAACTTAAGCATCGTCTGCTTCCAGTTTCCAATTAAACGCGAAATAACCAACCTATCTGTTAGTCTGTGACCGGTATATTGACATTTCAGATACCAGGAAGGTACCCAATCCTCATACTCTTCTTTCTGTGTGAGACCCCTGTTAATTTCAAAGAGCTTCTTAACTCATATGCGACGTATAAACTTAAGCTGTTGAAGCGTTATAGTTTTCCTTTAAGCGGGGCCTAAAGTTGAAAACCTCTGAGGTTAATATCTTTGATACGCTTTGTACTAGAATCACGTCTGTTGGCGAAGAACCCTCATGGAAAAATGGAAGAAATTTATTTTGCCGTACGGAAATTCCGCAGTTCGATTCCTGGTCATGTCTGCAATATTTTTTTTCTTTCTTCCTTTACTACCTGTGCAACTGCTATGTGGTACAGTATGCTCTAACATTCACCTTACATGTCCAAATCACATACAGTAGTTGCACATATACTACAGAAAAAAGTGCGACATGACCAGAACTCGAAGAGCAGACCTTTCGCACGGCAAGCGAACGCTCTTTCATTTTTCCACGACAACTATGCGTCGAGAACCGTAATTCCAGCACAAAGCGTTCCGAGGATATATATCTCAGAGGTTTTAGACTTTGGGCCCCCTAGCAGAGAAACTATAAGCTTCAGCGTCTAAAATTTACGAGTTGCACTTTACTTTTGAAGCTCTTTAGAAAGGAAGGGTTCTCACCCAGAAGTAGAGTTCAGATTCTGGTATCTTTCCTAGTAAGTGTAATCGCTTAAATTAAACTAAACTACATCACTTTGGAAAGTGCGCGTGGAATAGTTTCGAGACTTAATCATTTTTAACACGTTTCAGTGCCTGGAATGAGAAATATGTGGCAGTTTCCTATTTACATAAAAAATTGAATTTGTGCTCAACAGATGGCAGCACCAAAATGTGCTAAAGTGCGAAGTGGACAACTTTTTTTATTTGTGGAGAAAATCATTTAGTTTCTTTTGGATAATAATTCTTATTTTATATTTCTTTTGTTACTAACGTTCTTTGTGATTCTGTTTATTCGTTTTTATCTTATTAACATTTTTAATTAGCCTGTTGTTACTAGTTAAACTACTAATGTATGTAAAAGCTTATGCTTGGTTTTGTCAAGTTGGATCAAATTAAATCATAATGTTATATTAATTTGATGGTTCTGCTATACGCAGTTCTGGAGTCCGATACTCCATGAAACTAAATAAATTAGGTATTCTTTTTCCTCCCAGTCTTTTATTTGATAAATTACTTAGCTTTAATAAGTTATCTTTTAAGAGTAAGCTAGCACGCCCGACACCTTCGCTAGGTGGAACTTGGGGCACTACTCTCGGAATCGTGTATTATACATGGTAAATCACTTGAACTTCACTCAAAGGACCCCGAAGATACTAAATCCCTGAGATGAGCAAAAGGAATGTTCCAAATATGACATTAAATACGAGGCGCAAAGGACAAATACCCATAATGCTCTGCTTTGCAACACGCAATTTGGTCAACCAATTAGCATTCTCACCTTCTACGTTGGTATATCACCTTAAAATGTTGGTTCAATTCTCACCGTAACAAAATTACCATTATTATTATCTTGTTCAAAGAACCACCAATCTCTATTTAATCGCGTAATATGATTTAGTAAGGGAATTTTTCAAAAATTATATCAGAATTTAAAAATATAATGAAGCCTCATTCCAAATACGTCTATTCAATTATGACATTCAATTTATTTTTTTCCTTGCTGTAAATATGATTTATTCATACTCTTCATCCATTTTAATGACATTAATGACATTCTAAACAAAACCCTGATGGAAGCAGAGAAAAGGGAATGCAACCATTTCATAACCAAAAATATAAACATGTTTTACCGCAGTGGAATTTTTTATTCTTAATTAATTTCTCACTATCCTATTGTTAATTTCAATTACATAATCCGCTTTGTGTGTCTTTAATACACACACACACAAACATGTATGTCTGTAGAATGTTAACCTATGTCTCCCAAATACCCTACATTAAAATTACTGAGAGCCCAAAGGGTAATGAAAAACCTTTTTTGCAATGGTGATTATTTTCCAGTTTCAACACTGAAAATCGCTCCATACAAAAGAGGTTCAGTCCCATTTTGTCTGTTTGTTCTTGTTATTATTGTTTTTGTCTGTCTAGATATTTTTAATTTCGGATGTTGTTCCCCTTTCTATTTTTAATATTTTTCTCTCTCTCTTCTGGGTCTGGTTTCGTTTTGTTGCAATGCGGCAGTCACCAAACAAGTATATCTGCATCAAAATCATTGCAGTTGAAAAAAAAAAAAGAAAATTCTCCCCACGTTCTCTTCCGCTCTCTGAATGAAATGATATAGAATAACAAGTGTTCATGATGATAAGGGTAGAGTTACTGCATGTGTGAGATAGTTGTTTGTGTTTATAGACTGGACCTGTGTTTGTTTGGGTATCTATGGCGCTTGTAGTAGACCTTCTAAAGGTTCAGAGAAGTTTAACACACATTAATGCCCAAAGTAGTGTAAAGAAAAAAATGTATCCTATGACATTACTGATGTTCTATTATATACATGTTAGTTTTATTTATAAGGTGAAGTTTTTCACATCACATATCCTCCTTCTTTCTTATACGCATGCATAATTTCTTCAATATACTTCTACTCTGTCAACAATCACATGGATGCAGACAGTGGTATCATTAACATTGGGACAGTTTCCCTAGTAACTTCAATTGGATTATCTCACACAAAAAGGAAATATCGCTCACAAAATGATATTATTATACACAAAAATATAATATTACACACACAAAAAGGATATTATCATGCACACAAAAAAATGATCACTATAAAGGATGGGTTGGAAAGAACTAGACGAGTGCTGATATCACTAGTTGCACATTTTCTGGCGTTATTGCTGTTCAAGGACAACCAAAAATGTTCTTATTGACAATGGAAGCAGTAATCTTACATTTTTTAACCCAGTTTAGTATGATTTGGCGTTTAGGAACTTTTCTATTGCTTTCAATTACAAAATGCCGCCTGAACAAAGACGCTGGTTTGCAATAGTAGAGGAGTGTTTTTTTTAATTCCACAGTAAATTTCAGTATTCTTGCGACGAACGCTCTATAGGAACTAAATACTACCCACCAGTGTGTGTTTCAGCGCGCCACGTACAACTACGTAAGTGTGGCGCGAAATTTAAATGGTCTACCCTATACGACACATACACACATATTTGTTATACCCTTTGTACTAAGAGCGTTAAAAAGAATTTTAATTCAAAAATTACTTTAATTAATAATACTACTTAATTCAAAAATTACTTAATTATAAAATTACTTATATATATTTAATTAATGCAATTCCAAACGTTCGCCAAAGTATTCTAAAGTTTGCTTTACAGATACAACTGTGCCCAGATTTAGAGCTTTTTTTAAAAATATTTTCAGCTGTAACACGCCCATTAACCAACTCGTATAGCCTAGATCGAACAATAGTTCCTTTTAGGACTAGCATTTTTGAGCACTTAATAAATTTTAGTAGAAATATGTTTTAAACTATTTAATGTCATTCGTGTAGATCAGATGGGGGAAAAACGAAGATTATATTATATCCTAGTTGGAAGGACGGATGGAAGTAGACCATTGGGAAGACCGAGACGTCGTTGGAAGGATAATATTAGAAGAGATCTTTGAGAAGCAGGTGTTCGTGATGAAAACTGGCTTGATATTCCCCAGAATAGAATCCAATGGCGACCGTTTGTTACTGCAGCGATGAATTTACGAGTTGCATAAGCCATAGAGTTAGTTAATGTCATTCGTGAGTGACAAAACACTATGACTGTCTTTAAGGCGCTAATAATCAACGTAACATGTTGAACTAGCGAGGTTGTATCCGCTGCCCACATCACTGGTGTCACAAAACACTCTGAATTAAATCTGTATATACATGTGAACAAAATATTTTTTACCTGAAAAGTTTGAAATAAAACTAATTCCCGTTTATGTCTAATCAAAATTATCACTTCGTAGTGCAAAAGGGAATTTTTGCCCACTAAAATGAGTACAAATACATTTTTGCTTGGGCATTAGATAGTTGATGAAATACATTATAAGCTGGGTATATTCTGCATCTATAGACAACTCTATCTATCTAATCTAATATAATGTAAACTATCTACCAAAAAGTATTTAGTCAAAATGTGACGGTGAGCGCTCGATCATTGCGCCACCGCGGTACTATGAAGTGTTATGGTGCTGCAAATACTATGCGGTGGTATGAAGAGAATAATGGTCAACGCTTGTATTGGCCTGGTTAGAATCCAGACCTCAATCCCATAAAACACATTTGGAACAAGTTGGACCAGCGGATGTTTTTTCATCAAGGACCTTTTTTTTTCTAAACATAACGTTCAGAGTTTTCATGACCTTGAATCTTTTTCTATAATCTGAATCATATATTCTTTTGAATGAATTTGTTCCCTTAAAAGCCAAATATTAAAACCTTGCATTTGTTAATATTTCCGAAACTACCCATTTGTTTCATAATTGGAATTCCAAAATCATACTGTATTATACCTAAGTTTGTGTAATAATCTCAAGCAAAATTATGAAATTATCAAGTTGTATACTAAGTGAATTTCAATATTATTCCAGATTAGTGGAAAATTACAAAAATCATTAAACAGCTAAGTGTGTAATAATGTTTTGATAACAAAATGGTAACCAGCATCTTAAGACTACAATAGCCGTGGTTAAAAATTTATCGAAGATCATCGGAGATTAAAACAACTACCCAGGACAATTAACTAGAAAAACAACACGTCACACGCTAAACGCTGCAGTATTTATGGTAAAAGAATTATAAATTTACATACTTGTGTCTTTGAAATATAGAAATAATAGTAGTATAGATGTCGCTAGCACTGCAAACAAAAATGAACCATATTTGACAGCAAATCAGCAATCAAGAAAAGAATCCGGAAGGTTATTTAATGTTTGGATTTTATTTATAATGAAACTTCTTTTTAAGTTCTGAAAAATTTGAACGAAAGGTGCCTGAGAAACTTATAAAAAGTTTCATTTTGTGAATCTTATATATGTTAAACTTTTATTTAAATAACAAAATATGACTCCCAAACTGTATTCGATTTCTTGAGCATTTTGGTTTTTTTTTTATGACTAGAATTGGTTCCCCTCTTGCAGTCTGAATTTTGTTATATTAATTGCTATCACATCTGCGTTTTGGTCTTGAGCAAGGAGCAATGTGTCTTGAAGTTTGTCCCTCAACCATTGATGTTTATGAACATAATTTTTAAAGAGCTATTTTGATAAATGTGGTTTCTATTGTTTGTTTGGTTAACCATTGATATTGTCTGCTATGGTTTGTGGTGTTCCTTTGTTGTTTTTCTGAGTTTTCTTAAATTTTCCTATGCCTACGTAGAAGTGTTCATCTGTTGAAGTGAGAGGATTTATATGGCATTGCAGTAGTTCCTCTGAGGCTTGATTCAGTATGGAGTGTAATTTTGCTTGTGAATCTTTAAGAAGAGTAAGAGAAAGCAAAGTAGTGACCCATTTAATGATATTATTGATGGGTACTGTAATCTTTTCTCCATTTGAAGGATCCTCAGCAACAGCGTTTGACGAGTCAGAACTTGTAGAAATATTTTGTTGATTCGTAGTCTCAATACTTTGTGTTGTTTTTTCAAATAAGACCAGTTTCTGTATTTTGAGGCGGAGAACTGTAGATTTTACCTGAGGTGACTATTTGATTTTTTTTCTAGGTCTTATTAGACAATTGGATGCTGCTGTTCTGTGTCAGTGCTTGTTACATGTCCCACAATATGTTTTATTCGGAGTGACCTTGCATGTGTAACTTTGGTGTTGTTCTCCACATTTGTAACACTTACGTTTATTAGTACACTGATTTTCCTCGTGATATTGTAGGCAAATTTTATAAGGTACCGGCCTTCCCATGGTTCTGGATTTTTCGACCTTATATCTGCAGTAGCCTATGAAGATGCCATTGGTGATTAGGTAACTGACTAAATTTGGATTTTTCGTAAACAAGCGGACTTGTGGGAGAGGCCCCTTATCATTCTGTATGCAAGTAACGTTAGTGATAGGCAAACCTTTTTGTTTAAAATGTTGTTTCAATTTGTCCATTGTAGGAACATTTCTTATCACCAGAGTGTTCTTTAAAATGAAATTTAAGTTCCGTGTGTTTTTTTGTTTTTTCACAGGGAAAACATCTAATCCAATGTTCAATAATCTGGAATCAATCATATTTTCTAATATTAAAGGTTCATTGAGGTCGATCACCGAACAAGGACTTCACTCAACTATTCCATGAGAAATTCACCAATAAAACTAAAGAAGCTCCAATCAATAACCCTGAAAGAATCCAAGAAGATGTTACTCAAACAGCAGCCTCAATACGTCCTCTCACTGATCACTACCAAGATATCAATCAAGCCGACAGACAAGACTTACATGCTGCCAATGTCGACACCTTATTATCGGACATTACGGTAAATGAAGTAACTAGCATACTTAAAAAGAAGAAAAAATACAACTCCAGGTCCGAACAATAGTCCATATATTGCATTAAAAAGAAGTCCACCTATCCTTCACAAAACTCTAACAGCCATTTTCAACCTGTCCCTCAAACATTCCATTTCAGTGGAAAGATGCATATACTATCTTTATCCCAAAGCACAATGAAAATCGCTTAAATTTAGACAATTACAGACCTATCACCCTTACTAATACTATAGCTAAAATCTGCGAAATCATATTAGCAAAAAGACTAAGCAATTTCATGGAAGAAGCCAATCTCATCACAAATAACCAAGCAGGATTCCGCCCACATATCTCAACAATAGACCAGTTAATCCGGATCACAACTGATATTCAATCAACTATAAATAAAGGAAAAAGAGCAGCGGCCGTATTCATGGATTTGACTGCCGCCTTTGGTACAGTCTGGAATGATGGGCTTCTATATAAGTTATAAGCTTTAAATTTTCCAACCACCACAACCCGTTGGATACATAATTTTTTGACAAACAGGACCACCAGGATCAAATAAGGTGACGAATTATCAAACCGCATAACTATCCAAAGAGGAGTCCCACAAGGCGCCGACCTTAGTCCCACTTTATACATCATCTGCATCAACGATACACCGGTTCCGACACAACAACAAGCAAAGTTGGGTTTATTTGCGGACGACACGGCTTACTGGACTGCAGCAAAGACAGCAGAGGCTGCCATAAAAAATCTACAATGTATGACCAAGAAGTTCACTGCTTGGTGTAATACATGGAGACTCCAAATAAACCAAATTTATAGTCTTTTATCCAACGGGCAGAGGTACTAGAAAAGATAAAGAAAAATTCATACTAATTAAAAACACAAAAATCCATCCTACAACATCTGCTAAATATATGGGGAAAACATTTGACTAACGTCTAAATTTTAAAAAACACATAAAAAATAGAAAGGAAATAGGATTTAAAACCTTAGCATTAATGAAATTCTATTTTCTGTCTAACATTCCAATAAGTATAAAATCTAGACTATATTTGGCCATTCTCAGACCTATGGTAACTTACGGTCACGAACTATTTCACTCTCAAATAAACACAGATTAAATACAAAAATTTGAAAGATATTGGGTCAGATACACTGGATAATTGTGGAAAGCAAATAGGCCCGAACTATACAACAGTATCTCACTAACTCCGATAGACTCCTACCTGAAAGAGAAACAGAAGATATACTTTCAAACTGCCAAAGAGAAAAAATTCATCTAAGAAAACTTACCTTAAAATATGAACCAGAAAATCGTGATACATCGCATCACCTATCAAGCGAACTCTTATCTAATTAGAAAAACGTAGCACAGTGTTGGCAACAAGAAGATCCCTCACAGATAACTTCTCCACGGACGACGATAGAGAGAGGAGAAATCAAGAAAATAACACAATAAAGATAACGATGGCATACAACAATTAACTAAGCCGTGAAAAATGATTCCCCACTCATCCTAATCCCTAAAATCTTCTACCTCCAAAAATTATTTCAAAATATAACAATTCCAAAACAAATAATTGAAATACGAAATTATAAATCTTTTCATTGTTTGTTCGTATCAAAATTTAAATCAAAACGAAATCCTGTGCAAGAAGGAGGCGTGCTTGGGGGTTCTCCGATTTGAGAACTAGTTCAAACTAATTAATTAACTCAACCTGTTTCCCAATTATTCAAAATTCTCAGGACGAGCCTCACCAGATTGTGTAGGACATTAATGCCAATTTAGTCAATCTCAAAAAGATTTTTCTAATGTTCTTTTTCTCACCACTAAAGAAGACCACCATATTGAAATTTGGCAGCTGTTAAACTTGAGTATTTATTAGTGTGATCCATTAGTAGAAAATACAAAGAAACTGATACTATAACATAGGGTTGGATGTAAGTGGAAAGTGATAAAAAAAAACTCAGCATGGTGACGCAACGCAGGCGTGTGGGTTTATAATCAGGAGCTTTTGGGTCGAAATATCGAAAGCAGTTATCCTGACTTAAGTAATTATGCTTGTCCTTAGTCACAGCAAGTGAATGCCGGATTACAATCTTGAAGTAAGGCAAGGGCCGTTCCCTTCCCCGCTTTCTTGTACGAACGGAATAAGGATATAACATGTTTGTAACGTCAAGATGATATAACGACAACGAAAAACATTAACTTTCAGTACTGTTGTCAGAATAAACAAGAATTGCAGAAGTGAGAATTTTTGGACATTAAATTAGTAGCAAAGAATACCTTTATCTGTTGGAAATGTTTTGTGAAAACAAAAAAAATTAAGAGGAAACAAAAAGATGTACGTCTTAAATGAATCTTTAAACAAAGATTTTAGGCAAGAATGAAAACAAGGAAAATGCGACGAAAAGCGCGAGCAACCGACTATAAGAAAATAAGATTAAGTCTTTCTCTATTCTCATTACAAAATTTCATTACTGTGTAGATAATACTGCTAATTCTTTTATAAATTAACAGAGTAAAACAAACAGAAAGACGGATCCAATTTAGAAAACAAATTTTGTTGGAAGTCTTGAGAAACGAACTATAAATAATGATATTAGCGAGAACTTCTGTATTTATACAGCGTTAAAATCTAAACTTGTTACGTCAGAAGAATACCAGAGTAGAGATTTGTATTTTGTAAATGTAGATGGAGTTGTAACAAATTATACTGTACACATTATATTATAGTTTTTCTGTGTAATTTGAAACTACTCTTCATAGTGATGCTTCTGTTATTCACTATCGAAATCCACCCCACCCCTACACACAACAGCAACAACAACAACAAAGAAAAGTTAAAAAGGAAATGCCTAAATTCCCATAAACTACGAAAAATGTTGTTCAAAACACAACAACCAATGCAGAAGATTATCCAAATTTTACCAAATAATACAGATCGTCTGACATCTAATAGATCATGAAAATGATTGGCCAAAATGAAACGAACAAAGCAGACATTTAAGTAAAATCCAGTCAACTTGACACAAAATTAAAAACACCAGTCCAACAAATGTAGAGAATTGTTCATAGTTTCAAAATGATTAGGAGAATAGACCAAATTCCAACAAATAATACAGCATATTGTCCAAATTTCAACATAACAATAATGAAGTATCCAACAATAAAAAAATTATGTACAGAAACACCTAATTTACAATAAATATGTTAAGGGAATTATAGGAAGAAATTGAACAAAGAACGCGAAATTTAAGTAACCAATAAAGAAGATTCTATAAAACCTTTAACAAAAATACATAAGTTTAGCCACACGTCAACATATGCATAAACTATTAATTTAGAATCAACAGAATAGAATTTCAGATTTCGACAGGGCATGATGTATGACTGTTATTAATTTTGAAAAATACAAGGACTACTATATCATTCCTTTAATGGATAACTCTTTTAAAGAGAACGCATTTTTACCAAAATAAAGAAATAGATTAATTTAAAAACTAACCTAACTAAAAATTAACTATTAATACAATGCTAATTCATCCTACTTCTTGGCTAATTTCAATATGATAGTTCATTATTATGTAACATGCATTTAATTTATGTTTAACGTCAACAAAGGTAATATATTATATGAGGCCTCCAGTGATTACAAATGACCACCACAAAATTCTTCAAGTGGCCTCATTGGTCACCAAATTTTAGAGAACTTTTTAAACACTGATAGTAACCTTATTTCTTTTTTGGGTGGGAGTATCACAATGTTTATTTTCATTTTCTTTTTTGAGTTGGTTTCTTACCAAAAAGTTGACCGTGTGGCCGATAGGTTACACGCTCGCGTTCTATGTCCCCGGTTCGATTTTCGTCGGTCTTCATTAAACAGAGAAGTTCAAAGTCCACTGTTTCAAAAGCTGTACATCCTGTTCTTTGAAACTCACCACCTCCTTTAGGAGGTTAATTTAATCAATCACTCTTACTGAAAAATTGTGTACAATTCTTGCAAGAACTACTTTATCAGAGAATAATATTTATGTCCATGTGAATGCGTAATGTCATAGATCTTAAAGTTTACTAGAGATGAAATTAGCGTGAGTAACTTTTCATTGACACACACAGACAC
>JAGDQP010033442.1:0-11669 GCA_022664845.1 Lepisma saccharinum | reverse complement strand
GGTTTCGCCACTGTAATTTTGCTACACCCTGCATTATATATTCAATTTTCCTTCCTAAACAACATTTTCCTGTATTTTAGTTTTTGTTTAATCTGTTTGTTATAACAATTGGGATAGTTTAACACATGATGTAGACTGGTACTGGAGGTTTCTAAAAATAATAAAATGCAGCAAATAGTAGTCCTGCATAAAATGTTATTATCTATAGAGATATATTTTTAAGACAAATAAAATAATTTAAAATCGAAGTTCGTTTCTTTTGAGATTGGAGTCTGGGTGAATTATGAACTAATAATAAACGTATTCAGATTACTACTTACGTGTCATAAAGGTTAACACACACTGATGCTCATCCATAGGATAGTATTGGAAATCGAACGGACATTGATGTGAGAGTGTTACCCTGGAATATATCATGCATACCACTTAGAAATGTTGTACAGCAGTACGTCAATAACAGTCATTTGACCATTCAATACAAAAACATTTTAGTACCTTCTGGTAATGTTCCATTCACGCAATTCATATTTGCTCATCGTTCAATTACATTGCTTAAAATACTAATTGAGTTCAACAATTTAAAACGCTGAATTATTACTTTCATAGATATGCGAAAAGAGAAATCTACAAAAAGAATCTCGTATGATATATTTGTATATTTAATAACATTGTTTATTAAAATCAATGTAAGTTAATTGAAAATTAGCCAGAAGCAATAACAACATCATCACAGTCGATAACTGTATAATAGCTCAGCTCAATTCGTCGCTCTTCACTATCAGATAATTGTTATTAATTTGCTGTAAAGTATAAATTAGTTTAGTTATATTGACAAGCTAATTTAACAGTTACACTGGTGTAGGAATTCAGAAAATGTACAATTGTTAACGAGCAAGCATCTGAAGTTCCTGTGCACAATTGTAGAGCACAGAGAAGAAGAGAAGGTGTCCATTTTTTAAAATGAGTTTGTACAAGCAATTACTAAATACTGACAGCCAACTGCTAGGAAGGATTCAATACAAAAGCGCAAACAGTCCGTAAGTTATAATGGTTTTTATAATAGGAATAAATTGAGGAGATAGACTTTAAAATGCGTTGTACGAGAAATCACGTTCTTTCTCTCTGCTCTTCAATTGTGAACATCCCATTCAGTTTGTATGAGAAACGTAGGAGTACAATGATTACCTTATCAAAATAACAAAAACATGTAACTAAATGAAGCAGAGTTTTAAGAAATATATCGCCTCAAATCTTAATACTGGAAACGAATGTCGAGCATAAAATATAAGTTGTAAAATAAATTGTCATTTTCGTATTTCACAATACTACTACGTTTTGGAATGGAGCAAACATCAGTCAAAATAGTTTCCGCCTGCAGCCACACATCTCACAGCCAGTGGTTCACACCCTTGCAATTCCATCTCTAAAGAGACGTGGCTCCCTTTAGCCAATGAGTTTCCGAAAGGTGCTTTCTGCACTATCCCTACTTTTAAACATCCTGTCTTTCAAAAATTCAATTAGGTACATAAATATCTGTCACTATGCTGGTGATAAATCCGGGTAATATGGAAGTTGTGGGAGTATTTCGTACTTCATGGTCACTTAGTTTCTGCTTCGTAAGCTAACCATGTGTGGCTTAGCGTTGTCTGCTAACAGCAGAAGATATCCTATTAACAAACGACGGCTGGTTTTTACAAAACTGCCGGTGAATGTTGTTAATTTCTGAAGAGTAACTGACATTGGTAATGATAATGGTTTCACTAAGAGGAAAGGACTTGTAATGAACAACAACTAATGCTGTTCACTACATCAACAATAAAACCTCTTTCAATCTCAACTTTAGATTTGGGAAGTGTTTGAGAGTTTCACCAACAATAGACTACTGCCCAATTCACTTCCGCTTATTGCACACAATACACTTCCCATCACGCGTAACAATTCGATTGAGTGACGAATTGTGATGAAGAACTAACCAATAATCAAAGATTTTCACTACTGCAGGCGATAGCGATGTGGTACTACTTTTTCAATTATTTTCGTTTTTCCTATTTGCTGTAGATGGTCGCAAATGATTCAGTTATGAGCAATGAACTGTCAGCAAGTTTCTTGACGGTGGAGTGTGGATTTTCCTTCACATGTAACTGTAAAGGGTCATTATCCACCTAGGAACTGCGACCTCTACCAGAGCTGAAGCTGGGTCACTCTTCGTTCTTCACCGGAGTGACCGGTTCTTCACCGAAGTGACTTGCAACCCGTTCTTGACTCAAATGACCAGACTAACTGACTCGCCTACTCGATGATTGAATCTATATCCAATTGACCCGGTGACCTGGTCTTGTTCTTGTATAATTAGTGAGACTTGTTATGCGATAGCTTATGCATGGAATATTCATTTTATTTTTTTTTTAATTTTAGTGACCCGTTTAGCTCTGTCCACTACCTTCCGACGCACCCTCTGTCCTAAAATTTAGTCTCATCCCATGTACTTACCATACTTGGAAAAAGGTATTTCCGCCACATGTTTCAGTTCGAACTTAGGCAACGAAATTAACGTAATTAACGTTGTTTCAACACGTTGTATAGAAAACTATAACATGTTCTATACTTCAGATATAAAGGATGGCGGTTGTTCTGAGCTTCAGCGGGTACTACTTACGATTCCTTTGTCTAGTAGAACAGGAGGCAAAGAGGGTTTAATATGGGCATTCTGAATTTCATGATCTACTTCCGAACACCTTGACATTTTATGTTCACGTATAAGATATTTCTGAACAAATATGGGGAATTCTTCAACAGAACGTGAATGTTACTCAACAGTGGTAGGTCTAGGAAAACAACAAAAATAGTAAGTATGCTCTAATAAAGAGAAAGACACTAACTGCTCACTGTTTTCTCACTGTTGTATTGTTAACAATCGCATACCAATGTGAAGGGGGTCCGAGCCGGACCCCAGCCTATTTTTGTTAATAACTTCTGTAATTTTCTGAGTTATGACTTGAAACTTGGTGACATTTAAATTGTGTCCTTTTCGGACATAACTCCTTAAAAACTTCTCTCTCCATCAAATAGAAGGGTAACAAATATAGTTTTATTGCATGCCCATGAACTCCTTAGCATAAACGTTCTTTTTATCCGTAAACAAGTATTTGATTTTGTTGTTGTTTATTCATATTTCCTGTATATGGTAGAAGAGCTATATTTAGTAATTGTTCCTGTGCTATTATGTAAGAAGTTTGTCAAGATGGTAATAAATCTTAGAAGATAACAAAGTTAAATTTCACTCAATAAAATAATTGTTATTTTGCTCTTTTTATTTGAGCTGGTCTTCTTGTAACATATGTATCTCCTCCAGACACACGGCCAATGTACACGATATTGTAATTAGGAAGTGTCGAAATGTTCTTTACAAAGAACAATGTATTAAATTCCTGAAGTAAACTAATTATAAGTATTAATTCATTTGCAAATAAGAACTAATTTAGTGTATTTAGCGAGGCCTATTATATTTATAGTATAAATTCCACATTCATGTAATGTAAATTGGAGTTATAGTTTTATCAACCGTCATTATAGAAAAGAGAACAGTGGCAGATCAAGGATTTTCATGAGCGGGGAAACAGGTGGAATAGACCAGGGATTTTTTCCCGCTACGTGAATGCTTAACATAAATTTATCATATTTGACCTCATATTGATTATTTTATCATGAAATTTCACACCGTTATCTAAAGAATTAATATTTGTGGATAAAAAGGATTGGTACGAAAAAATCGAAATTTTTTGTTATAAAAATTGTTGAAATAATATTATGAAGGAAAGTATTTTCCCTCGAGAGAGTGTGTGCCCTCCATGCCTCCTCTCTGGATTCGCCACAGATAAATAAATTAGGTCGATTTCGAAACAAATCGAAACATTTTCTTGGATAATTTGTTCAAATAATGCTACAAAAATATTTTTACAATGAAGGGGCGCGTGCTCCCGTGCCCCTCTCTGGCTATGCCACTGAAAAATACCTTAAATACATATGTTTTACTTTTATCCTTATAAGACATTCAATTACACATATCTTGCCTGTTTTCTTTATTGTAAGGTGAATTACGATGATCGGAGGTTTTGGGGTCCGGAGCGGATCCCGCATTAGTGCAAATTTTGCATTGGTATGCGACTGTTAAATGACTATTATCTGCTGGAAATATAGGCTTAACGAAAGAACATAGGATAAACCATACAATTCTCGGCACCCAGATAGTAAGTGTCACTTTCCTGACTTCTATTGATATAATAAAACATTGAGTAAATTGATTGACTTAGTTCAACAACTGATGGCACAACAGAAATTTCTTGATTCGTTGTGGGTAGAAGTCCCCGATCCAGGTGATTTTGTATATAAAAGTGCTTTTGGCTACAGGAAACTCTGACGTCATTAGCATCCTGCGTGATGCGCGTTGCATTGTGTAAATATTTGGTCAATTAATTTACCACCGGAAAAAATTGTATAAACTCACATTTTGGATCTTTCATATTATATTATTCTTTATATTGTTAGTTTCGTGATGTTCTAACTTATAGCTTGCCTATTTTTATTAATATTGGTTTTCAAAAGCATTATTTATTTTACATGCATAATGTTACCTTATGTATAACGTCGCTGTATTCCTACGAAGAAATCATGTTGAGTGGCTACCTATCACAAAAACAATTTTATTTCTGTCGAGAGGAAGAGTTGAATTTCTCCAAATTTAGGCAATACAAATGTTTTGCTATTTGTGTTGTAAGATGGAAGAGTTTAAAGTTTGTTGACTTGATAATAACTATAGCACTCTACCCTCATTCCCATTGGTATCAGATATTTCTAGGACATTAGATAGCTGGTATAAATTGAAAGATCAGACAACAGTACAGATTTGACCTATGTCTGAAAGAAGATTTGGTAAACTATAGTAGTAGATATTACTCATGAAATAAAAACGAGACGAGAATAAACGCATTATTTTTTTAATATGCCTTAAAGTTTCAATATAAACGAACAACGGTTTTTAAAAATTTGCATTACAGAGGAAAGTAAAGGCAACTTCTGTTGCTTGATCACCAGGACATGAGGTGCAACCACCAATTCATATTTATGTCCGTTTCTCACCATGAGGGAAGAACGAAATCCCTGTTGCTCAGCTCTTCACAAGTATTAGTTAATGTAAGATATAATGAAAAAGAGTCAATTTGATCCGTTAGCTACATATTTAATACTCGAAACGGGATATTATACTTTGTCACTTGGTGTTATTGTGTTAGATTTTGCTTCATTCTGCAAAAGTAAGACGGATTAGAAATGGAAGATAAGGAATCGTAAAGCTATATGGCAACATATTGATATTTCATTCTGAAGAGACAGGTAGGGAAAAATTAAACTCTCTCTCTCTCTCTCTCTCTCTCTCTCTCTCACACACACACACACACACACAAGCAGAGAGAGAGAGAGAGAATTGTAAAAGAAGCACTCCTGGGATTTTCCTTCCTATGTTTATAATGAATTATATTTCACAAGAGAGCAAGATTGAAACTATTAATTACAGTTGGACTTACCCAAAGTAAGCAGTGATGAACTTGTCAGGAGTTGTTGTCATGTAAAGTTGTTCCGAAAAACTGCGCCGGATTTTCATCTCTTTCATGCCCCATATATACATATCCGGAAACCACAATTTTTCTGCTACAGATTGATGCAGAAGAACGCTCGTGAAATTTGAATTGTGTATGTTTAGCCGTGGCTCTCTCCACTTCATTACAAGATACATATCCAAATCGAACACCTGAAAGACTCATTCAAATTAGTATTTACTATTCTTTAATATAATATTAAATACACTAACATACACAACCATAACCATAGTCATTTACACTTATCTACATGAACAAATGATGTATTGAATATAATTATACTGAACTCGTATCACAGTTTTAGACCTATCGGGGAGTACATAATAGAGAGTAAGCATACGGAATAAGTGACAAATGTATTTCTTTCCCCAAACATACTATGGTGCGAAGAAATATCCAAAATCCCTATCCTCTATAGTTCAATACCCTACGTCAGTTGACTGCATGTTTAAAACTAAGAACAATGATTTAATTCTATCCTCAATATTTATTGTTATAGCCATTCAAAATTTAAAAATACACTATTTACTCCTACATCCGTTATTTCTTCTTATTGTTGTCAAAGTGAGAGTAGATTGGTTCCATATGTCCACTCGTAATCAACCAATGGAGTAAAGTTATATAAAGGAGAGCGTCCCTCGGTGAGAGATTTTACGAAGGTAACGAAAGTAGCGGCCAGGGTCTTATATTAGGCGCCATCCAAACGTTAGCCTGGCTAAACTAGCCTGGAAAGTATAGTCAGAATAACTGGCACGACAGCTCGAATCTACTTGGTTTCGTGGCCATATTTTACGTTGTATTTTTTTTAGTTAAAAGAAAAAAGTATGTTTGGTCCGATGCCTGCGTGTACCTGGAATTATACGTATATCCACTGCATGAATTCATTAACTATTTAAAGTACTAACTATTTAAAATACAATTGCGATTTTTTGTTGAACAATCCAGTCTGAACCAGAGAATATGACAACTTGAATTCATGTAATTGTAAAGTTTTTTTCAGTCTCTTCCAATCGTATTGACTTCTGACCCTTATAGAAGATTCAATTTGATTAGTCTTCGGCATGTGAGAATCTTTGAACATCAACACCTAACCTGATTTAGAATATTAGGTTAAAAGTGCAGTCACTAAATAATGTTGTATTGGATTTAAATTTTTTTGAGGGTTGCATTTATTGGAACCTCTGTTAATTCATGTCATATATCAAACATAGGGAAATGATAACATATAAATCCTACAACAAACACGATGGCGGCTATAGAATTAAATTGATTCCATATTTAGGTATTTTGACTGAGGCTGGAATAGATAAGGGGAGAAGCCATGGGAAGATAGCAGCCAGTGCCTTACTTACGGCATCAAGGAATTCTTAATCTATGCTAAGTTACTTGATTCAACTAAATCTTACAAAATGCTGAATAAATCATAATCGGGATTTTAAATGAGTACCGAAATAACAATCACAAATAGTAGTTACCGCTAATTTGTTGTATATAAGCCTATGCGGTATACGTAATACTTACCCTACGAACTTCGTCTACATTTTGAAGCTGTTCGATGTGTAAACGCAAATCTACATCTAGAGGCTTTCCTGCAATAGAAACGAATCTCAAAATGAAAGTACAAAGACATGAAGAAGGCAAATCTATACACTTCTGTTACATATTTTTTTGAATAGCTGCTTTACAAAATTTGTATCATATTTTTGTTTTAAAAATAGTGTTATTGCTTGAAAGGAAATGATCATGAAGTATGAGTTTAAAACATTGAAATTATGCATCCATAACTTATTTTGAGTTATCTCTGCGGGTGCGTCAAGAATCGTAAATTTAATTACTGGTAACTTTTAAATTGGTTAGTGCAGAATAAAAGTTATACGTCATTCTGCCACCAACGATGGGTATTTAAGAAATCGGGACAAAATTAATAGAATAGCTTTATTTAACACATCTCGCCAAATTTCTA
The DNA here is from genome assembly GCA_022664845.1 of Lepisma saccharinum. Taxonomy (NCBI): domain Eukaryota; kingdom Metazoa; phylum Arthropoda; class Insecta; order Zygentoma; family Lepismatidae; genus Lepisma; species Lepisma saccharinum. The sequence continues at coordinate 4,055 of JAGDQP010033442.1, read as the reverse complement.
CTATAGATTTATTCGAATAAGAATAGTAAAAAAAAAACTTTGGTGTATCTGAAACGTTCTGTATTTGTATCAAGTGCTTATTTTAAACCTTTAACATGAAAATTATTCTGCCGAAATGTAAACATAGTCTTTATATCCAGGATAGATTAAAATTACAGAAAATATATTTAAAAAAAATATAATATATATTCTGGAGTTAAGTTTCAATACTTTATTTGTTTAAATTATGAGAATGTTTTCAAATAGATTTCTGAACTATCTGAGGATCGAGAACAATATTTATTTACATAAAAGATTCAGTGAAGTTCTATTGACATGGAATATGACTCAGTGTTTATGATTTCTTATTAATCTATGAACAAGAGTCAATAACAGGAATCTGTAAGCAAAGTAAAATGTATACAGAAAAAGTCTCTTTCACTAGATCGAGAATTCACGAGTCTGGGATATATTTCTAACAACAAGGCCGATGACATTTTAACAGATATTCCGTAACGAGATTCAATACTTTATGTTGTTCCAATCCTCATATTTTGAAGTGGTAAGCTTCGGTTTAACATAAGAGATCTTGAAAGTAGTAAACCTATTAGTGACATAGCAAATAGTTCATCATGCGGACATTATTCGTAATTAATTTCAGCTCAAGTGGTTTGAACTAGTCTCGGAGATATAAAGATGGACTGCACTTCGTTTCTACTTACAGACTATCTACATATTTGAATTGGAATTTATTTAAAGCCTTTTGGCACCGTTGACTCAGGCCGGGATGGGTTAGGTTGAGAATGGAGAAAGTATTGGTCTTAAAGTACTATCTCGGCATTCGCCGGATGACACTGTGGGAAATCCAGGAAAATCTCAGAGCGTGTGGTGTAAACCAGTGTTCCTACCCATTACAGATCCGAAGTCTACGACTTTACTGCCTGGACCACGAGGGTTGGGCAATCACATTTTGGATGTAGTTAGTTATGAAGACAGTAATGAGTTACGATACATTATATTTAACATAATCCTGAAATTCCATTATTTTTATTTCTATTACTAACAAGGGAGCGTCATGATAGTTGTGGCTGAGATCCTAATAAAACATAGTGCATCTGATACAGGATGGTGAGATATGGAGAATACCAAAATTTAAGGTGCGATGGATAAGGAGGGGCGGAGCTAGGGGAGACAAAAACCTCAAACTTCACAGAAGTTAAATAAAGGATATATCCACAGTACTTCAGAATAAAGGACGGAACTTTCGGGAGGTGATTTCTGACATCGAAACAAGTAAAAAAAAATCATTTGAAAATCGGTGAAATTTCGCTTAGTTTTGGAGAATTCAAAATCGACGCCTACTAATGGGAGAAAATGCATAATTCTCAATTAGTCGGAAACGAGTCATTGAATAATAATTCCGTTTCCGAAAATTTGTTTCTAGCCACATGGTGAACATCAGGAGTGAAAACTCGATGTCACCAGCTTATCAGTGTTGCCAACTAGGTATAAAGTTTAAATTTTGCAAATGGCAGTACGTCGTGTTATTGGATATTTTACATAATCGTCTAGTAATGATAAACAACATACTTAAAGTACACACCACCGCGTTGCAAACTACGAACAAGACAGAGAGGTTTGCGCGATCTTATACAAACTACAGGTCAGTCCATCTGAAATCGTTCAACTTGGTTATTCGACCTCTATTAAATAATACATATATTCCTTATATTAGAATAATTCAGAACGGGTATTGTTTTATCTCTACCCAACTCTATTAGTTAATGGCCAACATTTTGCAGTAGTTTACAAAAAAATAGTATCTCCGTACTGCTTTATCATAGGACATTCAAACATAAACCATGCTTTTTCCTTTAAATCTGCTTGATAATTTTAGTCCTTCATGATAAGCCTGAAACGTTAACTGAAGTGATCAAAATGGTATTCAAATGTGAATGTCAAAACAGAATAAATTCCTGTTTTAGGTTGTTTTTTTTTCGTACGGAGCGGATTGAACATCTTTCCTTTCCTCTCTTTGTATTATATTTTAATCTTTCTATTTGTACACGCTCGTTCCCAAGTAAATTGAAAATAATAAAAGTGTGTCCTATTTCTAAGATGAATAATAAAGGAGACAGATAATTATAAACCTGTAGCTATACTTCGGCAAAAATCGTATATATTTTATATGAGCAGGCCTAGTAAGAGTTGACTTCGGCTCGTCACGATTATCTGTCACGTCCGAGTTAAAAGACACCCATGCCCCTGCCGGGACTTGAACCCGGGACCTTCGAGTCTTTGGCCTAACGCCTTAGACCTCACGGCTACCCGGTCTGACTGTAGCTATAATATATGTATACATATATTTTGTATTATCGTATTATAAATCATACAAGACCATCAATCTTAAATTATCGGCATGGTTTTCTCAAAGGCAAATCCACAATACCCAATCTTTGTATTATTACTGATTGTATTACTTAGTAATGGAGGGGGACAAGTTGATGTAATGTACAATGATATTTCTAATGCCTTTGATGCGGTAAGCCGAAGAAAATTATTAGACAAATCTCATCATTATAAGTTTTCGATACCCCTTATTAAACTTTTTTCATCTTATTTATAAAATCATAAGCAGTTCAGTCTATGTAAACAACGCAAATTAGTAGATTACTTTGTTCCATAGGGGTCACCCAAGGTTCGAATCTGGGTCTCTTATAATTTCTCTTATCAATAAACTATCTTCCCGACTACATACGAAATTCTAATAAAGTGTTATTCACAGATGACCTTAAAATTTATCGCTCACCTTGTCAATAATATCCGAGAATGATCGCGAACATGACCAACACGACCTGAATAGTGTAGCTTAGTGGTTCAGACATACGTTCCTCGAATCGAACGTTGAAAAGTGCAAATCAATGTCATTCACGATATGCAAACTCCGTATGCATTTTTCGTACGTAATTAATAATGTAATTTTGCCATTTCCAGAAACAGTTAGAGACCTAAGTAGCTATCTTATATGATTCAAAACTAACGCTTAATACCCACATTGACTATGTAATAAATGAAACACATAGAAGCTTCGAGTTTGTACTTACAAGGAGACCGTCAACATTGTCATGCCGAAACCTACCATCAAATTTTTCGTGTGTGTCGATTACACCAAAATAACACTCCACACAAAATTTGAGGTGCCAATTCAAAGTGCAAGTGGCCCCAAAAATTGTCAAAAACCGGAAAATTGTGATGCCATAATATAAATCTAGTTGGCTACACTGGTCGAGTGCCAGGTGGAGTAGGGATTGGCATTAGTGCTATTGTCCATAAGAGTTATAACGGTAGCTGTGATGTACGATTAGGTGTTAGGACTCATTTTCATTCATTCTTGCGTAGCTTGCTTTACTTGCGATTTCGGTGAATAGCCAATTGAAACACGTGTTACACTTACCTTATAAAAAAACACGCAATAAAACACGTGTTTCAATTGACTACTCAGCCAAATCGTAAGCAACGCAAGATTGAATGAAAATCAGCCCTTGAAACTAATACTTCAAATGGCATTTCTAAAATAACCGTCTTTAACTTGGAGTTCTATATTGCTAACTGTAATAATGCAATATAAAAACACAATTTTAGATTAACTAACTTTCGTGTAGCCTGTTGTGTCTGCAGTATTACATGTTCAACTCTCCAGCCTCTGTCTTCGAACACTTGCTGTGCAAGCCGCAGAGCGTTTACTTGGTTCCACATTCTATAGATAATGTAATCACACTACATGACCAGTACTCAAGAACACAAACAACAAAATGTACCATAGTCTTTACTTTTGACCTCAAACAGCCTAATTCATACCTACCTGCCAAATGTAATGGGAACTTATTGGTTGGAGCGCTGATAAGAACAGACGCGTATCATTATTGCTGATGTTTCGGAGGTACCTTATTAAAAAAAATAAAAACAAGCGTGTGGGGGTTCACTCAAGCGACTGTGCACATGAGGTACCGTCAGTCTTAGGCAGCGAGAATCCTGTTTATATGATCAATGTTGCGTTCGAAAAATTGCGCCGAGAC